>JAGDQP010041431.1:4032-16909 GCA_022664845.1 Lepisma saccharinum | reverse complement strand
ATTTCTTTTTTGACCCTCGACCAATATTACTTCAGTTTCAGTTAAATCTGTCTTGCTTATTTCGTGGAAAATTTAGGGAGCCGTCTGTTTCTAATTTATGGTTTCTTTATTTTATATAAACGGAGCATTAATGAACGAAAATTTTGTGCATTTTAGCTGAAATCAAGATGCCAAGCGGTAGAATAGATAAGCCAATTATCGAGGACAACAGAGATGGAACCGTTAGCATTCGTTACGAGCCACGTGAAGAAGGGCTCCATGAACTCCATGTCAAGTATAACGGAGAACACGTCCAGGGTAAGTACTACATAAGTTCTCTTTGAAAGCTTCTGTGTTGTCGCTACTGCACAAAATGATGATCTCTATCCATTGAATTCGACGATGCATTTGTGTAATTTCGAATACAAAATCAGAAACGAATTTGTAAGTAATTTTGATGCAAAATTAGTACTCATTGGATTTAAATACGCCCATTTTAACGCTTATGAACTACTGAACATAATAATGCATTATATGCATTACGTTAATCAAGCCATCTTAGGAAATTTTATATTAGTATTTCGCTGTTGCAATTAATCTTTCCTCATTGTAGTACCACTTTTTTCTCGAACTGCGATACGAAAATGTGCCCCGCAGTCTAAGTGAATTAAGTCTGGTTATGGAACTGCGTTGTAGGATGAAGTTATGAACTTCATAGAAGAAGTGTGTAATACAAATTTTGATCTATCAGCAGAAGATTGATTACCACTGAATTATGATTTAAATCTTTACTTTGAAAATTATTACATTAACTCGTAAAAGTTTAGTGAAAATTAAAGAGTCTTTGTGAATGAACCCGGGATTCTTAGTAAGATTCTTTGTAACCGTTAAACGGAACCTTACAAATAGCACTTCAGAGGGAAATGGTTAATTTTTTTTTTCATAATGATTGTATTCCATTTTAAAATAGTAAATCTTTCTCTACTGCTTTAACACTTTAGTAAGGTTAGAAATTGACTAGATATCGTAATAAAACATACATCAAATGCCAAAGAACATGTTGTAATTCTTGTGAACGTAGTTTGATAGACAAAAGTTTCATAAATTGATCCGTTTTAACACTTCATGCATCCTATTTTTATTACATATTTGTCATTTGCATTCATTACGTACTTTCCGAAACGGATCAAGTTGCAGATTCTGATTTAGTAATATTTTTTTTATCATTTTTTACATGAAGTTTCAAATGGTTGGAGATCATTAGTTGTAGTTTCTTGTCAAGATCGTTGATGTCTTTAAGTTACAGTTATTCGTTGCATCGCTATCTTTTGTCTGCTAAGTGTATCAGTGAATTGTATACTTAAAAAAAAGAAAGCTATGGTTATAGAGCCCACAATGCTTAAAAAAATATGATTCAACAGGACGAATATTTTTCTTATGACTGAAAGTATTAGTATGTTCATTAACACCCATTTTCTGGGACAAATATGGGGAAGTCTGTTTCCTTTTACCTGAATAAAATTGTGAATTGTGTTAAAAGTATCATTTGGCACTGTAGAACGTTTTCTTGTATATATACATAATATCCTTGGCTTAACATTCAAGACCAATATAATACTGTAGTAGTTTGAACTAGTAACTGCTTTCTATCCTATGCATGAATAGTAGCAAAACTTGTGCAAATTTTAATCTAATAACATTCCTTCATCCTGGAAAAGTGTATTCCATTTTAGATTCTATACTAACAATTCAAAAAAAAAAAAAGTTGAAGCGTAATTACTTATTTACCCGTTAATCAACTTTTCTTAAGTTCTTTAGGTAAGGTATCGTCGTTACATATCAATTTTTAACTAAACATACGCTAAATGTGTTTTCCTCTTTTCCATGTTTTCGTATTCGAATCGATTTTTACAAATTTAAGTTAACTATTCTTCGAAGTTTGCTTGAAGCTGGTGTCAAGAAACTTGAATCTTGTTGGCTCTTGAATACCAGTATTTTAAGTGAACCGAGAAAAGAAATTAACTGAAATTATCGCAATTGCAAACATTTCGTATGTAGAAGACCGCTATTCCTAAATATTTGCAGTCTGAAGTCTTACACTTAGCCAGGGGGTCCAAGAAGTGAAATTTTGAGTTGGACCATGTGTAGAATTATGTCATGTTTACATAGATTATATAGTTTTCTGTTTGGTGGTCTTTTGGACAATTTCTGGATAGCCTAACAATGTAGACGTATCGTATTAATCTTTACTACTGGTTTCTTTCGAAATTGTTTTCTTATATCCCGCTGTGATGACCAATTTTCTGAGTTTTGAATTCCATTGTAAGTCTACTCGCTCCAGATAAAGTGTGTACTGTTAGGTCATGTTACTTTTTTTGTGGGAATATTTGCGGTCCGTTGAGTGT
This sequence comes from Lepisma saccharinum, assembly GCA_022664845.1. NCBI lineage: Eukaryota > Metazoa > Arthropoda > Insecta > Zygentoma > Lepismatidae > Lepisma > Lepisma saccharinum. The sequence goes on along the minus strand of JAGDQP010041431.1, from coordinate 14,525 downwards.
TTTGTCGTTTATTGTAAATTGTACGTTTGTAAGCTATGCGGCAACTTAGGCTGCAACCCATTCGTGTTTTTTTTTGTACTTTGTCCGTGGCAGAAGAAAAATGGAAGGTAGTAACTCGAACATCAATGCCAGGTATTATTCCAGCATTTACTTTGTTTGACAGAGGAGAAAACAGGACAAGTTAGAATGGCCGATGTGAACAGAATTTCAATTTGCGATGCCTTCCCAGTGCCGGGCTTGGTGCACTATTTATTTATTAAGGCATCCAGATACAACTCTAAGCAATTTTACATTGGACTCTTAAGATTATAAAACAAGATCACTAAATTTGATAACAAAAGATTAACAATATCAAATAGAAAACAAGACTTTGATATGATACAAACAACATATACAAAGCTTCAAATTGAGTGCATCTTATTGATTAATGATTGCATAAAATAATTGTGATTAACAAAATGATCGAGCGGAGAATTGATTATATTGCAATACCAGTCTTTATAAAAATGAGTGAGTGTTGTGTTTTAAAGAGAGTCTTCGTGCAGGAACACGAAAGAGAGCTTTTTCTGCGAGTGTTGCGAGCTGGAACGCCAGAAAGAAAACTCTCCCAAGGTTTCATTGTATCTTACTCGACCTTATACAAAAATTTGAAACCTGACATGGCGTTTTTCCACGTTAATTTAAAGAGTTGAGGCTTGCTGAGTCTACGAGAACTTTAATCTTTAAAGTGAGCAGTGGTTAAAAGAAAATTTAGAACTATCGAGTCTAGAGAAAATTGTAGGGGTGGTTATAGCCCAAATTGGGTAACAATACTCAATTGGACCAACTTAAAGCATAAAAAAGAGACTCAATGTAGATGCGTAATCAAATTCAACAAATCTATATATCAGTCTAAGCATTCCCATGGCTCTTTTAGTAACGTGGCAAGTGATGATAGACGTGAGTTTGAAGTCCAACATTCAGAGGCGCAGCCAGAATTTTCGGAAAGGGCCCACCAGTTGGTTTTGGGAATCCAGTCCAAGGTTTGTTTGTATAGATAAAATGAACATAATTGCGCTAAATGTATACTAATTTATCCCCCCCAAAAAAAGGGGGTCCGTACCCCCTGAACCATTACCCTGGCTACGACACTGCCAACATTACACTAAATCATTATGTAACTGAGCTTTAAGATTAGGTAAGGAAGGAGGCACAGAAAGGCAATGTAATTTAACACTGGAAAAGAAACTAAAAATCAGCTCGTCATTAATAATTATTTAATATGTCAAATACTGAAACACTTAAAAGTGCGCATTCCATTATAAGCCCTAAAAATTCAATTCAGATTCATATTATGTTATCCTGTCATTAGCTATTTCAAATTACCACGCCAAGTTGGCATAGCTATGGGGAATCTGGAACTTAGCCTAACTTTATCACGTGAAATGCTATCCAAGGCTAGTATAATTTTGTAACTGTTGAAAATTAGATTCGACACAATATCAGTGAATGGAATGCGGAATGGGGTTGCTTTTGAAAGGCGCATGTGCAGAACACAACCGATTAAAGAATTCGATGTTTTAGAAAAAAATATCTAATTTTCGTTCAAATTTTACAAATCAAAGGGAGAAAAGAAAAACAATCACAGATGCCCTGATTAGTTTCGTGCTGCTTAAAACGGATGGGTTTGTCACTTTGAAGATGATTGCATTTCGATTCTACTTTGAAGAACCGACGTGTTGGCATAACTAGCGGTGGAAATGTCCGCCTCCAACATCTTCCGCAAAGTTGAGTGACAGTTGATTACTGTTGAAAGACATGCTGTCGATAAACTGTTCCTTTCTAAACAGACATGATGTTATTTTCCTTCTTAATGGACCTTGCCTCTAGTTTATTGACGTTTCCTAATATGAAACATTATCACTAGCGTATCTAAAATGTTTTTGTAGAGAAACCTTAATAAAGATACTAAATAAATTGAAATTTGTACTAAATTTTTTAAATGTCAATCATTTCATTTAGCTTACTAATATTTTTGGAATGATGATTTTTGGCTTCCTGTACTGTTGGAATATCAGAGCAAATCTAGTTTTCTTTTGGAACCCAACCTTGAATAAATATAACTTAACACCGAGTCAGTAGCTTTCACCTTTGGCTGTTATCGGGTTCTTGTTATCAAGGGACGTTTCTCTCATGTTATTTTCCAAGAAACGATCGTAACCTTACATAACTCAGCCCCATTCGTATTCTTTCCTTTGCTGTTATTGGATTCTTGTTATTCAGAAACGTTTCTTTGATATTTTTTTAATGTTGTCCAATAATAGATTTTGGTCTCAGTAATCAACAAATCGGAAGATTTGTCATTGATGTTTCAGTAATAGTTAATTCTTCAAAGAATCTGAAATAAGTTGTCAATCAAAATTCATTGAAAACTTAGTACTTTTACTCATTATTATATTGAGCTGAACCAGGTAATAGTTTACCAAACTGCTATTGTAGACGGGGATGTTTTGCACTTTGATGATGATGGGTGCTCTGCTCGAGGCGCAGGTCCTGATCAGAAGATCCCTGGACAAGGTGAGCTAATGGTGGTTTTCCATTGGCTACTATCGGATGAAGATGACTTCCTAAGGACGGGACCTACAGTTTAACGTGGGCTCCAAATTACTTATGTCCCCACCGGGAATCGAACCCGGGACCCCTTGATTACAAGGCAGCGAGCGCTACCACGCACACCGTCACATTGGGTGACAACGTTTTGTATTTTAAGTGAGCAAAAATTTCTTCGAAAAGACTGCTATGCTATTTTTACTTTCCGGATTTCATTCAGTCATAACGAAATTGTGTGTGTGCACATTGAATTAAATTATTAAAACATATATAATTTTAATTAAAATTTTAATCTATTTTAAGTACTTTTGGTCCAAAGTGAGAATCATTACCACTATTTAGATGTTATATGCACAGGTTACATATTGAATATAAAATTACATATTGCACAGGTTATATAGACTACGCACACAGAAGGAAATTTGAGTCCGTTTATGTACCATTCTAATTGGATAACAATTCAAGTTTTACATTTAGCTTCAAGGATAAGAAATATTAGTTTTTAAAATATTGTAAGTAACTATCTTCTGATTTCACTTGATTGATGAACACTTTATTGACACTTAACATTTTTTTTTAGCTTCGTACCATCTCTGGCTGCAAACCGTACGTTATTTACAATTTTCTGTAAGCTAGAGAAAGAAGCGACTCTAATCTTAATTCAAGACACCACTCTGGCATTCGTTCACCTGAAGGGGCTCTACGGATACCTCAGGTTGGTCTTGCGAGTGGGATTCGAACCTGCTCCGCTTCCCCATTATTGACCCTTAATTCGTGCTTTTTCGCACTAGATCACGAAGCTATGGGTCACTTGGTTGTTAGCTTAACCAAATCACTGTGCTGTTTTCAAAACAATATGGCAAGATCGTTTCATTTCGAATTTTGTCTCTCGCGTGTTTCACACATACGATAATTCGGAATTATAATGTTCTGAATTATTTTCGACTTCTGAAACAAGTCCTTTAGATTATTTAAAACTAGAATGTATTTGAGCCTTCCTAAATAGTAGCGAACCTAGCGGTGTGGCTTAGCGGAAGTTATCAAGTAGGGAAATTCTGGTTTCGAGTCTCTAGTCCGAACGTTTTAGCTATCACACTGTAATATATTGTTTCCCTTTTCAAAAAATTATCTAACAATTTTAACTATTTATCATTAAGTTTTGTTTAATTGCTGGAGCATCTTTATGATCATCTTCCATAAATATTCTATACTCTCTATGCCTTCTTAAACCTTGAATAATAAGAGTGGAATTCTGTGGCTACTGTCTGCTACAAACTTTCAAACATCACTGTAAATTATTGATGTACTCGTAAAATAGGAGTGGAAATACGAAAGTCAGATTTGGACAGTGAAAATAATTGTTCTTTCGCTTCAAATTCACGTGGATGGACATGAACGAAAACAGATGAGTTGTTTTAGTTTCAACATTGAAATTGTCTTGAATGGAAATCGGTTTATAAAGCGTTGAAGTGTAACATATTTATTGTGCTAAACAAATCAACTTAACTACTCTTTAATGTGTTTTTTCTAACAACAGAACGTTGCTCTAGGATATATTCTTGAAGAAATAAAACGTGGGATAAAAATGTAACATGTCGTTTCATCACTGACAGTCGAGTTTGTTACACATAGTTCAAACGGTATTAGCTTCCTTTTTTTTTTTTTTTCTTGAAAAAGAGACAAAATAGTAAAGTTTCGTTCATAAGTTTAGCCTGCGGTTGCTACGCGAGCAGCACCAAAATATTTCGATTTCTTCAGGAAAGTAATTGGTGAGCTTGAAAAGTTATAATCTTGGCAGTATCATTAGTCTTGTGGAAGCGGCAAGGCAGGGCACTGGGAAACCTATATTTAGTCTGGCTGCTGTACACATATCATGTCGGCTGACATGACACTTCTCTTGAACCCAAACTGCCTTGGTTTATGCAGAAACTTAAAGCTTTACGTTTCAAAGGTCCGTGTAAAAGTAGAAGCAGCACAAAATCAGCACGTAAGGAAAATAAATTATGCATATTTCTACCATAATAATGGCATAACATTTGCAAAGAATTTCCAGTTTTCCTTGAAAGCTCTATATTATACTGTTTAGAGAGAAAAAGGAAACTGTAGTCGTAAAATTTTCTCATGAAAAGCAAAACATTGACGTAGAAACTTCCTTGCTGTTTGGAAACTTCCTGTTACCTATGAAGTCTTGACAAGGTTTTAGTGACTGCAGAAACATTGTTAATCATAAATCTTCAAGAATGGGATGGATTCTTCTTCTTAATATGTAATTGTCTCAATGATGTCGGTCCGTTTTTTTTTTCTTGAACAGAATTTTGAAGTTCCCGTATGATATTGTGAGGTTATATCGTGACATTTTATATCTTTAGGAAGATGATCTTCATAAGTTGATAATATCTTTTATCGTTCTATTTACACGTTCATATTTATCGTATTTGTGTAATCGTAGAAGTAAATATGTATTTACACATACTTAATATAAAATTGGAAACTTTGTTTAAAAATACGTTAAATTTGGAAAACTATTTACATTCTTATGCTGAGGGGGATGCATATCTGTTTTTTTTTTTAAGTGCATTAGTAGGATAAGAATGGATTCTGTCCAGATGTTTCTAATTACCTGTCTATCTTCTCGATGTTGTGTGAACCAAAGAAGTGGAAATTTCATATTATTCAGTTCTGGCATGTGTTTGTCTTGATTATGGCTCTTCCGCTAGTACTGCATCATCAATTTCAAGATCAACTATCTCACTAGTACGAAGAGCACACAAAGTTTACTTTCAATGTACCGCCACGTACTCAAAAACGATACATCTAGTTTATCAAAGTGTAGCCCTTAGCGAACGTGATGATCCTAGTGGACTCACCTCGCGTACTGAAGTAATTACACATTGCTTTAAACAAGTAAACGTTATTCATTGTTCTGCCTTTCCTGGCATTAAGCCCAGCGTGTTTTTTTTATACAGGTAAACTACACAAGCCTTTGTTTACACGTGAACAAGGTTTGGAAGTTCTCCAATGTTTCATTGTGAACCAAAGAATGAAATGCCTTCCCATCAGTGAAAGCATTTGAGGTATTTAAAGACTCTAAAACACGGTTCTTAATACCTTGTTACGTGTTGCTTGTTTATTCATTTTGTCAAAGGTAGTGAAGATGCCTCTTGAGTAATGCAATAAGAAAAGTCTCTTTAGCCTTTTGTTTTAATTGGTTCCTTATGGAGAAATGCCACCGGGACTACATCCAACGGCTAGTCTTTAGTGATGGAATTGGTCATTGTTGAAAAATATATGCGTGCGGCACGGCATTTTAATGACGACACTATAATCTGCAACCGACATTACACCATTGTTTAGCTACGTGACGTTTGCCAAGTAGCAGTAAAGTTCGTTATCATGCAGCCACTATAGTATGAAATGAAGAGAAATGTTGTGCGTCGCCTAATCAGAAGCAGTTCATTAGTGTTGTTGGCAAGCACTGTTTAAATCACAAAAGTCAGTGGGGATACCTTGTTAGTTGCTTCTTGAGTTGCCTCCTTAAAACTTAGAATGAAGCTGTTGTTGATAGGACTAATGGAGTTGCAATAACATCTTAATTTGATCATAAATAATGCTCAGAATTTGTTTTTTCTTTGCTCAAAAGGAATGCTTAATGCCCAATGTAACCATGGTGCTCCAACTGAGAATGTGCAAACGGGAAAATCTATCGTACTAAAGATTTAAAGCACAAGCCGCGAGAACAAAGCTTGAATTGTGACTATAGTAGCAACCGTAAATCACAATTTAAAAAAAACTGGCTCCGTATAGATAATCTCATTGGATTGTAAACTTCATTTTCTAGTGAAAATATACATTACGTAAATGATTAGTAAATATTCGTATAAATTACCTTTGCTGTGGAAATATTAGTGTTCAATAGATTGTTCTGCGCGGTGTATAAGAGCTTATTTCGGCGTGATTCGTGTCCTTATCAAAGATGTAGTCTCCCAGGACGAAACCTACTATTAACGTGTGTTCCGAACCACGCTCTCCGAGTCAGAGTGCAAGTGCACAGACCGACATGCGATGCCGCTTATTACTAAAAATGAACCGTCTCCACTACTTTTTCACTGCACCGTAGCTGGATTAAGACTTAGTCGCAGTGTTTGAAGTTTTTTTTCTTTTTTTCGTTTGCTAGGTAGTGGGTGTAGAAGACCCCGATCCAAGAAATGACTAATACATATATTAACATATATTAAAACATACCTTGAGATAACATTATTTGTGTACGTTCATGTGAAGTGAAATTTAAAATATACAGTCTCATACATGGAGTGTATCATCATTATTTAAGAAATGAACACGATTAGTCTGCACTCGATGTCCTCACTTCTATGTCGCATAGTCATTCCTTTTAGATAGGTTTAGAAGCAGCTTCAAAGCTTAGAGACAGACATTTCACAAATACAGTCACACCAATAAAAATGATGTAATCCGTTACTTTCGGCTCACCGTAACTCATTTTCATCTTCCTGAATGAATCTGAACGTTGCTTTAAACATCTGTAAGTCCTGAGATCATATCCAGAGTCAGCCATATTCTCTTCTAAAGTTTCCTAAATTCTTGAGCGACACCACGCAAATGTTAGGAACGGTACATCAAACAATATTTTTCCTTGTTTTTTTCCCTTACGAAATTAGTGACAGAAATAATGAGAGTACTTCCAAAATATTAGTAGATAAATAATTTAAGCAAAGGAAGTACATTATTTGAAACAATATGGCGTGTTTGGGCGTTTATTCATAACTAAACATTTTAACAATACTTCGTCACAAAAAATTAAGTTTTTAGCTTTTAAAAGTACTAAGATATTAATATTTAGCTGTTTAGAAGAGAGTAACTGAAACAGAATCTCACACTATAAAGATTATCATTCGTGATATCTTCCTTAAATTTAAAACTTTTGTGACAAACAGAACAACGCCTTTTATCTTACAAGTTCTTAAGAAAACGATTGTAAATTCTGCGCTCTCTTTTGTCTCCCTGTATATGTGAATAGGTTAACAACAATAAGATTTGTGCATGCCCTGTACATAATTAGCTTGTGCCCTAATAAACTAAACTAATAGTTTGCATTAAAGAAACGCTGTAAATAAACATAAATGTGCTAAATTAATTTGTCCTTATATCTAGAAGTAGTATAATTAATTTAAGATTAATTCTTTCTTTGTCATCTTTTATTAATATTTTAAACAGTATTCAATACGTTTGAAGGCTACCCCTGAACGTCGTTATCACACGATTGTAAGCTTTCGCTTGTTTTACCAGATTTCTAGATCGTTCTAATAAGTTAATTCTCTTGACACACTACCATGATCAGATTTTAGTTTCTACATATAGCATACTAAAACTAAGCACTGACAATGGACGTGTATCGAGAGAATTAATCAGGATACTATAAAAATCAACCATTTAGATAAACTACCTGATAACGTTAGTGGCAGTTAGCGATTAGATGATCATGAGTCTTAAGGCCGCCATGAAACGTACTGAATACTGATTACAAGATTAATATCAAAGAATTAATTAATCATAAATTATGCAAGCTTATACGCCAATTCTCAATACGTGAAGTAGACTTAGCCTTAGTGGAAACTTGTACTTTTGGTTGTTGGACTAATTGTTTAATTATTTCTTTCCTGTTTGTTGTTGTTTAGTCGATCTGCCTGTCTTCGCTCGTCAGTTTTCCCCATTCTTCCCTGATAGCTTTCCTTCTAGAAATAGTCCCATGCAGTTTTGTTAGTTATCAAATGTCTGGTGGTTTTTGCACAGACACCCCGGCGTTTTCTTCAGTGTCACTGTCTTTCACATCCAGCCACTTCACCTTTTGTTTTTCCAGCTCCCCTCTCATCACCTTGCACTGATGTTATAAAGCATTGAAGGGTTGCACTTTTCAGGCTTATTTAATGGTAGGTATGTCAAATCTTGATTTGCAAGCTACAGTCACTGTTATTTCAATATGTACTTTTTTTTTTTTGTATTGAATCTCATAACTTTCACCTGATCTTTTGCTAACCGCATCTCAATGTACTGTATTTTCAATTAGTTAGTACTTTTGTGTTTCTTTAGCCTATATATGTGTTGCCCTCTAAGTGCATAATGATTCCTTGTCTCTGCTAAATTTTGTCAATGTCTTTCTTGAAAAGCATGCGTGTATAATTGATATTCAGCAGCGCGAATTTTAAAACTTCGTATAGATCACTGTTTTGATGTGTTTGTGCTTTCTGTTTTGATGTGTGATTGAACGTGTTTGTCTTTTAAAATTAAATAATAAGATTCATATGTGTAATTTTTAACAAGAATCTTAAAGAATGCAAGTAGATCTCTTTTAAGTTCGATAAGATAAGAGCGGTTCTAAATTTGGTTTTCGCATTGGCTACGGGATAACTTCATTTATTTTATTCCTGATATTTACAGTAGTCTCTGTAGTCCGACACCTCGCCAATCCGACACTGATCTCTATAATCCGATACGACCCGGTACCGTATGTGTCGGACTACATACTCTACTAGTAGACTACATAGACTCTACTAGTAGACTACAGAGACTCTACTAGTAGAGTCTCTGTAGTCCGACACGGATCACTATAATCCGACAAGGTCCAGTCCTATATGTGTCGGACTACAGAGACTCGAGTGTATTTTTACCCGTAACAGTGATAAACTTCAGACTGCACCGTGAATTTTTAAGATTCATAGTTTATAAAGTAACCAATGAGTGTTAAGAAAATTGTTGTTATTATTATTATTATTTTTTGCCATTTTAGTGTACTGGGATTGTCTATTTCCAACCTCACGAACAAATTGAATCATTTACACTTCGTAAAAAAATATTTCGATTATAACAAGTGACACAAGTTACAGGCAGAACAAGTGAATTGGTTACTTTTAAATTAGCTTTGAATATTGATAGGCTCTTGTTACAGTATATGAATTTTCACGCTTAGAACACGACCGGTGAGAAATCTTTTTATGTCTTGGAGTCCTTTTGTTGTATATTTACATTTCTCATAGAAGAGAGAGAGAGAGAGAGAGAAAAAAAATGAGAGCCATTAGAAACAAATATGTTGAAAGGTTTGTCGTCGTGCACATTATTTTAAAAGAAAAGAAAATAATTTACAGAGCACAGGAGAGCTAAGAATAATTTATAATGAATTTCATGTATTGTATTATATTTCAATAATTAACGCCGTTATTTAAATTCTGTACTTTTATTTGAATAGGATCTCCCTTCAAATTCCACGTCGATTCCATTAGCAGCGGATATGTGACAGCCTATGGTCCTGGACTGACACATGGAGTGTGTGGTGAACCATCAAACTTTACAATATCAACTAAAGGAGCAGGCGCGGGTAAGTTTGAGAGAATCAGGTACACTTAGTCAAAATGGATATTTCACTACTTCGTGTCCTTTCGAAGTAATATTTGACCTGGCTTGAATTTTATTTTTCAGTGTGAAATGGTCTCAATACTCCAGTACAATATCGTTTGGTTTTTTTTCCCTTCAAAATTTTGTATGCCATGTAATGTTATCATCTGATGTTTTGGGGTGTACGTTTTCCATATTATATGTGAACTTCTTTTCTACCTACGATGCGTGTTCGCCAGTATTCCATTTACGCACCTCACGAAAGCAAACAAAACCCGTGAGCGACCGAAAATGATATCTTTCTGCAATTTTAGACATGCCCTTGAGGATAAGTTTTAAAGATATATCAGCATACTGAATTTTAAGCTTCCCATTCCGTTGTTACGAAGTTTTTACGATATATCAGCATGCTTAATTTTAAGCTTCCCATTCCGTTGTTACGAAGTTTTTACGATATATCAGCGTGCTGAATTTTAAGCTTCCCATTCCGTTGTTACGAA
>JAGDQP010041430.1:0-16909 GCA_022664845.1 Lepisma saccharinum | reverse complement strand
AACGAAACCTTATAGTTCGCAGTGTAATGGAGATCATCGGGTGAATCATATTTACCAGTTTTAGTACGTACAACCTGGCAACACTAAAAAGAATTGACATTCGCTTCCACGGAAAGAATTCGAATTTTCGTAAGGGTCACATTTTTCAGTTCTGCTTTCACTATCTTCTTTATTATTACTTTTTAATTCTTTTGCTACTATATATATATATATATAGTTTACATATACTATATATATATATATAGATAGATAGATAGATAGATAGCGATCACAGTGAGAGCTTCGGCTCTCCTCTCCCAACCCGTCTGGTCAGCGTGGGGAGCAGTAGACCAACTTCTCCCCTCGGGGAGAGGCCTCATCCAGTAGTGGATTGAATATGGCTGTGATTTATTATATATATATAGTTGCAAAAGAATTATATATCCTTTCCTCCCAGAAGACGATGATGGATTTGCTCCGAAATTGATAGAAAAAAGCGGTATTCATAATCTAGAGATCCTGATTTGATTAAATTTACAGTGCTAACCAGTTAGTTTCAGTTCTGGTTTTCTATCAATTGTTGATGACAGGGTGAAAATATGTTTATCTATTCTCTTTTAGCTAATGTTAAGGAAGTTTCATCACCTGTTATATGTGTTGCCTAGTAGTTCAGTAGCGTTACTATATATTATTTGTTTTGTATGAGTTGTAACAGGTCAAAATAATAAAAAATAAAACGTTTATATTAAATAAATTAAAAGTCGTTGCCATACGTCTTGATTATTGATTGTTTGCTTTTCTTTCAGATGGAATTACATCGTAGAAACAATTTCGTCTTGTAAGGGAGGAAGGACGGCAGATGTGCTGAATGAACATTGTTCGTAACCTAAAACAAGCCATTTTGCCTGTTGTTGTACCGTTTTTCTTCTGGAGACAAACTAGTGCAGAATCGGTAGTAAGTATCACTAGCTGCTAGATTCAGTTGCATTCTTCTAGATATGTTAATTAATAATTAACTATGAACTGAATTTATTAATGTTCTTGTTGCACGATATGTTTCTTCCATAAGTTGTAAGGAGAAAGCCGTGATACACCCATTGGCATTACTATTATTGTAAACATAAAATTGCTTATGTAAAGGCTTATACTCCAGATAGTAATATTGGTTATAATCATTTATTCCCTACCAGAAAACAGGAAAATAGGTTTTCTCTTAATGGGTATTTTGTTCTTATTGTTGAAGAATTAAAAGAATATATATTTAATTATCTATGGAAGTGCAGACCTTACAGAATATAATAGGTTAAAGAAAGGGGGAGCTAAAGATTTTTACCTTTTGCAATTTGACAGTATAGATATTTAGAAAAATAAATGTTAAATTTTAAGACATTGTTAATGTATAAATGAGAACGGCGTTTATCTTTTTAAATCTTCGTTTTTACTCCTTTTTTAAATCGTAGGAAGTGTTAAAACTATTGGTCAATGCAAGTGACTTTTTAAATCGATTTACACATTTCCTTAGCACAGTTAAACTTGAGAAAAAATACGTGGTACAGTAAGAATTTTATAAACTGCGTTTTTTGCTCACAGTTTTCCTTTCACTAATCTTTTATATCCTACACCAGGGCTTTCATTCAGACTTTCGGACTGGCGGCGTATCACTAAACAGAAATTCATACTTTCGCCATACCACCAAGTAATACTATGAAATTACGTGATTTTATTGTCAGTAATGATTATACCGATCAAGCAGAATATTTATTAGTGTACTTGTCTTGTAATCAGGAGGTTCCAGGATCGATCATGGTACCGACCATCCTGAAAAAGGTTTTCTCTTCCCACGGTCATGCCAGGCAAATGCTAGGGTGGTACCTTGAATAATACAATCAAATAGAAATATAAGAAATGAAAAGTTTTGAAAAAAATATTAACAGTAAAGCTAATTTATTTTGGTTAAACAGCTAAGCTCTGCTCTCAATAAAAAGTAATATTATGTATTTATCGCAGACATTACTCTCATAAAAAATGAGTACTTATACAGGCTGCGGTGTATAGGTACTCACCCTTCTGTTTAATATTCGTAGAAGAATCTTTGCTGAGTGCGCTATAATGTGGTGGTTCGGTAATCTGTATATGTTTTGTGTTCTTCTTCCTTCCAGTGCAGTGGAATGATTACTGTTCCTAAGAAGTCGCTTGGCCATTCTCCTGACTCGTAAACTGAATTGCAGATTCGTAGCGTTTCACTTTTTCCTCTTTAGGCTACGTTTTGGTATCAGTTTAATCAGAATAGCATCCACACCCATTATTTTTCCTTTAGGATTTTTATCTCATTAAGAGCCTTCTCAAATTCTTTTCTGAGTAATTTGAAACTTTCATCATTACCTTCTGTGCTGGTTTTTCTATATTTGATGTGTGTGGGTGTTTGGACATTTCGTACAAGTATTCTGTGTATTCTTTCTATCTATCTGGTATACATTTCCGATCATTCATAAAATCATCATTTTTGTCTTGCACACTGACTACATAGATTTACTACTCTTTCTTCCCAATTCCATCATTCTTGTTTTTTTGATCATATCTTCCTGTTCTTTCCAAGCCTTCTATTTTCATTACATTTCTTTGTCATCCATGTTTTTCTCTTGCTTTGTCTGTTTCTCTTCGAAGGTCATTATTTATCTTTTTAGCTTCTTCTGTATCGATCCACTTCCATTTTTTTTCTCCATTTGTTCTGTTACACATTTCTTTCTTAATTCTTTTCTTTTCATGACGTTATGTTACGTCCTTTGCTGCATCGAACAAGCCGGGCTTTAAAAAATCCCGCTGTCTGTTTGTTAGTACTTCCGTCTGTTCCTACCGAATTTGAGCACTACTTCAAACTTGTCCACAAATTTATCCTTCATCTTACGTTTGAACTTCCCTTGAGTTTATTTTTTCCTGTATGTCTTCTACCTACATTTTTCAGTTTTATGTCTGTCTCCGCTAAGACCAAATTTTGATCAAAATGAATACCTTTGCATTCGTTAAATAGTTTCTGAACTGTCCCGAATTATCACCTAGTCGATTTGCAACTTTTCGTTGTGTGGGAGTGTCCAGGTGTATCATATGTTGTTTAAATCATGTACCACCACCACCACTGAATGTTAGTTACAAAAGTCAAGAGATCTCTGACCTTTTGAGTTTCTCTTTGTAAGCCATTTTTTCCCTAGTATTTTTCTATTTTCCCTTCACTTCCAGTACATTAAAATCTTCCATCACTACGATAGATGCACCGTTGTGTTCTCTCTTAAATCAACTCTTCTAGACATTCGTAGTTTATTTCGACCTTTTCTATCGGTTGTTCAATTGTTGGCATGTGTATCTGTGTTTATAATCGGGTCTTTCCTTCTTCTTTTCAGCCTTACCATCATTATGTACTCGTTGGTGTAGTCTACTTTCATGACCTTTTGTTTCAGACACTTTCCAAGGAATATATTGCTTCCTTTCCTCTCCGGTCCCGAATTAAACATCCTATATTCTTCATCTCGAGTTTCACCAGTTCCTTGCCATCTTACTTCACAAAATCCTATTGTATTCATATGGTTTGTTTTGATCTCTTCTTTAAGGCTGACCACTTCTTTCCGAAAAGTGACCGGACGTTCCATGTGCCGATTCTTAATCTTGTCTTTTCCATTCTGTTCTTCTACGCCATTCGGTTTCTTCTTTTTGCGCAATAATTTATTCCAAGGAATCCTTCTCCCGGAGATCCCAATGGGGATAGTTTACCTCCGGAATATTTTTTCTTGCTACAGATTATTGGATTATGTATTCTGCCTTGAAACTAGGGAAAAAAATGTGGTGGCTTCCCGTTGCCTTCCACGTCGCATAAAAGGGCCAGCATCCAAGATAGCTGCCCTTGTCCGTCAATGAGCCTTATCGATGTCATTCACCTTCAGCCTCAGTGGTATTAATGCAGCCGCTTCCCTTCACCATGATTTTTTTTTTTTTTTGGAGGGGGTTGCATCCCTTTACCAGCGGCAAGACAGCAGTATTAATTTTGGTCCGCCCCGGAATATTTCTGTTTCCCACCGTGTCTTGTGGACATTCTTTATCTGCCAACTGGGAAAGCGTCTAGTTGGAACCAGTTATTCCAACCCGGTTAACAACAGATTAGCTGACCAAAAGATAGTAAGTATTAAACCCAACAAAACCCCTTGGTCTAGTGGTTACGATTGATAATTTTAGATAAGCATTAGAGAGGCGGCGCAAGTTCAAGTCGCGCTCTCACTGGGCATCCTGGCAGGTTTTACAGGTTTTCCAGGTTTTCCCTCAGTTCCACCAGAAGAATAGCGGGATGATACCTTCAATAGAGGTACTGGTCGCTTCCTTCCTATTTCCGATGGCTGTAGCAAAGGCCTAGAAGTAAGAAAAGACTGTTTATATTGTTGTTTCTTAGTTATTCACTTCAGGATGTCCGTAAGTTAATTGTTACAAATGAGTGTACTGTATTTACCAGTATAATAATGGTCACATATGCAGAGGTTGACTATTGGCTTATCGATTGACGACTGTTCACAGAGTTATTGGTAAAGGAATTCGTTTGTGCAAAGTTGTTGGAAACCGATACACATAGGAGGTCGGTGTCCTGAATAATATTTTATTCTTATTTTGCAATGGTATATGTTGGTAGTTTCGTCTTCGCCTTAGTACTACATATTCTGGATTTAAAAGAATTAAGTTAACTTTAATTCTATTAAGTAAATTAGATTCAACACGGTGAGCAAACATAACTTTACCTATGCAAAGTGCAGTTGGGACAGTAACGTTAAAATAAGTTTTATAACACAACAGTAATAGAAAGTATCCTACATTCCTGCTATGAAGTAATGAGAATTCCTTAAATGAAAGAGTCAACCTCAGAACGTGAACAAAGAACTCTCGTCAGGTGTCAGAGCCTGATTTTGATGAAAATTCGTATGTAGGTACAGTGCCTAGGTAAACCTTCATACCCAAAATTATAGGTGCTGTCGTCAACAAATAACGACAGGGGAACCTGAGAAAGATGGAACGTAGAGAGCAAGTAAATCGAATACATAGTACGGGAAACGCCTTTTCTTTTATAAACTGTTACATATTTTGAAAGCAAATGGCTAATCATGGATCTGGACAGGAGGTGATACATGCTGGATGGTATGACGACAATAACCGCCATCTTGACTATGCTTCAACATTTTTAGATAAGTGGGCCATGTGACATATCAGCCTGTGCTGGAATGTTCCAAGAAACCCAACGATGAAGTTAGTTTTGGCATAAGACCTGGCGAGTGTTCCCTGTTCGAGATATTCTTCTGTTAAACCGTTCGAAGGAAAATGTAGCGCTTGAGGTTGAAGCACACAAGTCCAAGTTCTCTTATATGCCCATATATGCTCCGCTGTATATACCCTATATACAATTTATGCTTGGAACGAAGTTTCACATCACGAAGAGACACTGTAGGTACTTAAATTCGAGCGTAAAGCATTCTTTGCTCAAGCAAGATTCGAAGAAATTCTTCCAGCTTAGTATACCACGTATTACGACCTCACTCCCAGATTTTCCCTTCTCAAAAATATACTGGTACTTCTTGATAATGCACTATTTTGCGTATTTCTGGATAAAACTTCCTGAATAAAATTTATTTATATATATAGCTTTTCGATGAATATATAATTCTGTTATCTTAATTATATTCATGTATGCCGTAGCGTTTTACATACAAGAATAGTTTTTTATTGTATATATGAGAATGCTATCTGTGCATCTTTTTTCTTTGGCTTTATTTTATTTTGTTTGTTTATTTTTTATCTTTTAAAATATATTTCTACGATGTGCATGTAACATTTATATTTATTTCAAGTGTCTTTCATGTAGTCTCATAACATATTACAGAAATTTTTTGAAATATATTGGTGATGTCAGTGGTTGAGTGGAAAGGAAGGCCAATAAAGAAATTAATAAACAGGGAAGAAAGTCTTAGAATTGAACAGAATATGGGAACTCATTTATCTAATGATTTCAGAAGGCACCCCTGAACTGTGTTACAAGCACAATCTATAACCGTTACTCATTTGTCTGTAGAGTTTCCTTCACTTCCATATACTTGAAATGTTCATAGAGCTACCTGTAGAACCATCTTTTATCGTTCATACGTGTGCTTCCAAAACTCACAACACTGTTGCTTTGGAGCACATACTTTGTAAAGCGACACAGAGTTTCAAGCTTACCTGTTAAAGTAGTGGTACCAGGCCAGTAACCACGAGAATTCCAGATATTTTCTTTACAACCCAGTAACAAACTGCTAACTTAAATCAAAGACATATTTTAAAATCAATCATCAGAATATTTTAACTCTTTCCGATAAAGCTTGAATCTGAATTAAAAAACACGAAGGATTAACTCCCATTGACTTTTGTAGCAG
The DNA here is from genome assembly GCA_022664845.1 of Lepisma saccharinum. NCBI lineage: Eukaryota > Metazoa > Arthropoda > Insecta > Zygentoma > Lepismatidae > Lepisma > Lepisma saccharinum. Next base: position 10,496 of record JAGDQP010041430.1, on the reverse strand, counting down.
ATTTTAATGTCGTGTACGTTTTACCTTTGTGTCGTATAGTGCTTAGTGAAATATTGTGATTGTTTTAACGACATGTCCAGGTAGATTTTTAATTATGAAGTTCTCGCAAGGTAGGCCTCTTTCTGAGAAAAGTTTGCCCAGAACCAAACGAATTGGATCGAGGCTATAGTAATATCGGGGAAGGTCAATGAAAAGCGTAAAGTGCAATTGTGGGCACTACGAACTACACTACATTCTTTCTGTTAATTTTAACAAGTTTCCACCTATTGATGTCCTGAAATTCAGTATAGAGGAAAATTGATTATTGCACTTCCTCTTCATTATTCGTTAAAAATTCCACGGAAGGTCAGCTTGTAAAAATCAGTTAGTGAATAAACGATATAATTAGGCTTATTAACAAAGAATAGTTGTAAGCTAATAATGGCCAATTTTATATACAACGGCTCTATATCATATATTAAATTGAATTTTATTATCGCCTTTAGGCATTTTTGGATCAGGCCGAGATAGGGTATGGGGAGAGGATATTGAAGGAAGTCAATCAGAGCCTAGTTATAAGGTACCGTCCCGGCATAAGCCTGGCGTGACTGAAGGAAAAATCTCAAAGATTACAGTCAGGATGCCGGCCGCTGAGATCGAGCCAAAATGCGAAGCCAGTGCTCTTCCAGTTGAGCTACGGCCGCTTGATTCTCTACATTATTATTATCGTGAGTAGTATGGTTCATTTCCTTATATATTTTTGTAATATGCTTTTTAATATCGTAAATATGTCTTCTTACAAATTCACTGCAGAATGTTGTACTTAGTAGAAGCCTTAGTACTTTCGCCTCCGTTCTCGAAAGATATTTGAAAATAGTTGACAAATGACGGGCAACAGTAATTGGAAAGCTGCTCCAATAATGCTTAAGAATATCTAGCCTGTAATTTCACTGCATTTGCTTTAGTTGAGAAATTTGAAGGCTTGGGATAAAATACTAAATCTATACAAGCTGACTCATGAGGCAGTTTGTGATTTAAACATCAGCTGGTACACGTGGTTACCATAGAAGTTAAATGTAGTCTCTGATTGCACCTGGTGTCAGTACAGTCTAAGTATGCAGTGATTGTTTCTGCATTCAATTTAAAAACCACGAAGAGCACTAAGTGTGAGCTGAGCAACTGATACTGCATATTGTTGCTCCGCAAGGCGTTGCGCACGGTTTACTAGCATTACTTCGTTCCTAGTTCGGCTGGACTGATCCTGTGTGGCTTGAAAAAAGAGAAAATGGATTATTTTGTCTATATTTAGTTAATCTAGCAGAGACTGCATCTTCATCCATTTAACTACTGTGGTAACTATCTGATGATTGAATGTCATACTGCCCATTGAGTCAGCTTGTATTTTAGCGTGAACTATAACGTTATGCTTTACGCGTATTCAAATGACTGGGCTTAAAGAAGCCGTTTCAGGTTCGAAATAATTAATTTAATAGATGTTGTAATTATTAAGGGGTCACTTCTCAAATTTTCAATATTGTATTTCATTTTCCCAGTATTATTATTATTATTTTTTAAAAAAAGTGTAATTACTGAGGCATTCATTGAATTTTTCATGTAACACGATCTTGATCGCATTGGAATTCTAATTCGTTTTCTTTTTTAGGCTATGCTTGGCACTCCACCGTCTGTGTGTCCTATTAGACTGCGTGGCGTAACAGGGTATGATGGACGAGTGAACGACATAATCTACTGCCATCCATCCACTCGGGCAGAGAGAAGCACCGCAGTTGTCTACTTTGGAGGAGATGTTCAGGTAACTGCACTGATTTTCGACAACTAGTTAAAAAAGAAAAGAAAAAAGTATGTAAGTGTTCTGACTTTGACCCGTAATTGTTCAATAAGGTGTTAGATTTAGATGTGAACAGAAATACCTATGTTCTAATCGTGAATTAACCCAGGACAGTGGATGTACTTTGTACACAGAAACCTGTATTGCCTCACAAGACATGTATATATTGTTATGTGATATCTCAGGTGGAATATTCCTGTGTTGTATGGACTGGATACACTGAGAAACATTAAAATAATAGAAAATATTCAGTTCAGAGATTTTGAAATTACTAATTATTTTACTAAATATATTTTTTTTTCTGTTTTTGTTTAATTTTTCCCATTCTGTTGAGCGAGTTCTCAAAACGAACAGGTGGTGACTTGTTTTCTAACATGCTGCTGCTTCGTGGTGACGATTAGAGGAACTTGTGACTTGTTCATTTTATATATTTAAACCATAGACATATAGCTAGCTCGCTTCTTTTCATGCAATGATTAAAAAGCAAAATTTAATTATTTAATTATAATTGGGGCTGCCCTATTTAAAGAAAAAATAATTAAAACTAAACAAATGAACTAATTGAGAAAAAGCATTGTTGTTTTTTAATAACATTTTTCAACTTCAATTGAAAATAAATTTTTATTATCATTATTAGTGGTAGTATTAATAGGAAGAGGAGAAGAAATAGAAAAGTTTTAGATGTGCAAACTTTAAAACAGAATACATTCATTACGCTTTGGGGAAAGTGCTAGTGCGTAGAAAAACTACATAATATCCGGTGCCGGATAAGGAATAGATGTGTAAATTTGAAAACAGAATGCATCTAAGCGATTTATTAAAGTTGGAATGGACAAACAATCAACAAAAAATAATAATTTATGTGTATTTGATATGTCTGAGAAAACGATACTGTCTCCATTGCGCATGCTTATCTTTTGGAAGATTTTAATGGTCCCTGACTTATTTATTATTTATTGTCTTATTTTCCATGGCGGAGTTAAGTCCACAAAGGCCTCTTCCACTCGACCATGTGTAGCGTGCCCCGTCTTATTTGGGAGGTCTAGTGATCGAGTTCCAGACAATTTTTTTAATAGTTCTTTTCCTTCTTGCCTTCCCGAGCGAATGCTAGCATTGGATAGCACCTTAACTATTGCCACTCAAAAAGGGAACATTAAGGTTACATTTAACCATGACCAACTGCTTCTGTTTCATGTATCGTTGTTTCTGTATTTCAGAAAATTAAGGCTATTGATGGTCGAATATTCTTAGCAGATCCCCATCTAGATGGAAAAGGTTCACTATCCACGCTGGTCAGTCATCATAACCAAGATTTTCTATGGTTTCCTTTAATACCAGACAAAAAACGGGAATAGCTTTATTTCAGACGGGTATTGTTAATACTTATGGACACACTTTATAGTCTCAGATACTGTCAGTTACATCAGTAAGCTCCCTTCCCCTCCCCTGAACTATAAACAATTCATATTTCGTGTGTTTTCTAAAACGTAGTATCTGTGAGGTTCTTATTAATTCTGATTTTGGCATGTTTCTGTTCAATAAGCTGTTACTTTAAAATTAAAATAAATAAATAATAATAATAATAATAATAATAAAAAAACCTTATTCAAAAATTCTCCCGGAATTTCAATCCAGAAGCAGGTAATGTGTGCACCAAAGTCTCTTGCCTCAGACTTATCTTTCCAGGATCTTCCTGCCACGCCAGGCTAATGCCGGGTAGTGTCTTCAAAATAATTCCTGACTAACTGACTTCCCACATCCCTCCCGGGCTGAACCTTTTTCATTAATTAATTTTCTTACTGAAGAAGACAGAATTTGTAAATATAGCTTAAAGAACTGTCACGTGCTGTTTTGTGTTATCCATGTAATCCTAAGATGTAGTGCGAGCACGATTTGTGGACGATGTGTAATATCGGCAGTTTACTACTTGTTGCAAGACACAGGCAGTAGAGAGTAGGAGTAACGGTTTCTTCATACTTGAAATATACCGTGAAAATTGATCGCCATCCTAGCGGGGACTCGAACCCCGGTCTCCCGATTGGAAACTCTAAAATGCTTCCAGCAAGTTGAGACGGTAGCAAAGTTATGGTTGAACTAAGGCTAGATGAATACATGAAATTCAGAAAATTTCGTCGTGACGCCTGGTACAGCAGCCGATCGGCAGTCGGGGAAACCGGGGTTCGATTCTCTTCAAGGATGGCAATCAACTTTTGTGTATGGCTTTCACTTTACGTCCACATACAAGGTATCAGGAATAAACACCAGCTTTTTGGTAGCTTGTATTTTGTATTTATTTGTTTGGAAAATAAATGAAAATCTATGAGTATGTCGTACCGTTTTGTATACATCAAAATAATTTTTTCACGAAGCTTTTTAATTAGTTTGAACTTGTTTGTTTTAAAGGACTTTCCTGAGAATATGGAGAGCCACAGGGACAATAAGAATTACGTGAAGTGGAATCTAGAGAACACAGCAGTACTACTACATTCGTTCTTCCCGGATAGCCATATTGTTGTTGTGAGACCCTCGAGGTGAGTAAACCCTTGATTATTAACTATACATACCTGGATCTTCGAAATTGTGTTTAATACCTTTTAGATTATATTGTGTTTAATTTCTTTTAGAATTTAGATTTTAAAGTTTACATCTTACAGCCACAATAGAAATGGTATTTATCTTCCTACCTGTTACCAATATGCGGTGGTTACCTTCGTCGTTCCCTGACATTGATTATAATGACTTTGTAGGTTGTTGAATGGTACTAATCCATAAAACAAGACCCCCGGTTTGAAAACACAACCGTCGTGGTGGTACTAAATCAAGACAGGAAGATCAAATAGGGTGGAACCTGCTTCGATCGGCTGCCCTGAACCTGCTCTAGGGTTTTCCTTTAGTCTCACAACGTGAAGGCGTGACTTTGTACGGTTCTTTCTTCATTCTTTTTCATAGAAGTTGTGCTCTTCGGTTAGCGCCATCCCTCAGATTGGATTCAAGTTGAAGCCTCAACAAACAGTTCTTAAATGTGGCCCAAACTTCGTGAGTTCAAAGCGTATTGATAGAGGGTGTTTCACTCTCTTGAATACGATGTTTTCCTACGAAAATATTGTGAAAGTCACAGTTGTCTAGTGGTTGTGGTCCGGACGTAAAATCTTCAGCGGGAAGGCACAAAGGTTCTAATTATGCTGCCGGCCATTTCTAAGTTAATTATTTCTTTATTTTACCCAACGAATGCTGAAATGGTACATGGACTTGGCTCTGGCTGCTACCTTCCCCATTCTACTACCCCATAGAAGAGTGCTCACCAAGGGACGTCATCCCTCATTAGGCCATAGCGACTTGTATAGGCCAGATATACAATTAACCGTATAAATTAGACTACATTGTCTAAGTAGAACAAAATTTAACGAAAATTACTTTCGAGTTTCGGTAATTATTGCTTGGATCTATTTAGAACACTTTTAAGGAAAATTGTCGACTTCCAAGGTAGATACCTTTCATGATAACAAAGGTAAAGATGATGTCTGTTAATATGAGTTGCAAATAGTTTCGTTTTCAGGTTAATCTACTTTAGCTCTTAAAAAAAAAAACAACATTGATTTGAGTCATTCATTGCGATAGACGGGGCAAGTTAGGAAGTTCTGATTCTTTTCTAGTTTTATTTGTGCAGCAGTTACATACATTTTACAAGATTAAAGCGAACTCTTTAAAAGTTAGGCGTTAGTATTGCAAGTTTTGTAATCCATCACGTGTTGATAGTCGCGTTATTTGGGAGAAGTTTCCGAAAAGTATTTCGCAGTAAGCAATATCAACAACATAGCTATCTAGTTCAGATATGGGATAATGTATTGTTTTCATTTTGCGAGCTACAAGGTCATCGAAATACGTAAAATCATTAGCTTGTTTTCGTCAATGTAGAAGTGAAGTGCGGAAAAATTGATACTTTGTGTGTTGCTGGATTGAAATATATCTATTGTAACGATGTGCATATTGCCCCATTTTATATTGCCATACCGTTGTCGTATCTCAAATTCGTGGGTGTCATTTATTGTAGGATGCTTGAGTTAATTTTTTTTCAATGTTCCGTAACTTCACTTAATGTTGCAAAATAATATCAAGTTTATTTTAAATATTGACATAGAATAAAATTATTTAAACGAAATCCTCCTCCCCAAATTTATTTAAGAACATTAAATTCACCCATTGTTCCAAGCAGCAAAAGCTTTCAATTTCGTAAAGTCTACATATTTGACAATGTTTTGATACGTTGCTGAAGCATATTTATCGGAGATTTTTTTGGTTGGTAGTGATGCACAAAGAAAATAGGTTCTGAAGAAGTACAAATTCTATTCGAAATAAATATGGATGAAGTATAAATATATATGAATATATCCGGTTTTGAAACCTGGTGTGTAAAATCCACACATATATCAAGAGAGAGAGAATAAGAAAGCATCCACAACGTTCATATGGCTCATTAGATACTTCGCTTCCCTGTCATCTACGCAGGATGTGTATTGTGTTGATTAACGTTGCAAACCATGGAAATACAGGACAGTGGACATTAAATTGAGAGAGACTGTGTATATATATATATATATATTAGCACTCTTAAGATTTTTCAGACCCTATTTCGTGCAGAAATGTTGATAACTTGACTAAACTGCATTATGGTTTTCCTTGTAAGATATGCTGGTACACAATAATATAACTTAATTATTGTAATAATAAGTGTGTTTACGAATGTAGTGTCGAATTGTTGTGTGTGTGTGTGTCCATTTGTTATTGAAAACAATTACCTAAACAGTATATGCTATCAGGGAAATTTATTTTAACTCTGTCAAAACTAGTGTTGAGAGTCTTGTTAGTAAGAGTGTTACTTGTATCAATGAAGTGAATGTTTTAATAAACTGTAAACGTAAAACTGCTGCTGGTATATCTCACTTCTTTCTTCCGAAATCGTTTCAGCCTGATTCCTATTAGTTCACATTTAAGGTGATTGTATATTTATCTCATGTCTGTAGAGTCAAATGGTTGGTAATCACTGTTCGTTGATATGGTTGAAATGAGGTACTTTATACGGTTCCTAGTAATTTAGTGCAGCAGCTGTCAAGTTCTGTCCTGATGTATTCTAAGGACTACATCGTTAATGCATGATAGCCAAACAGTAGTGTGTTTCTGTAAGAAACACTGTTGTTTAAAAAATATATATGTACCTTAGAAAAATTATTATAGTAGTCCTCTTTATAATGGTAAAAAATTCCTTCACTCCTTGGCGAGGGAAGGAGTTGTTTACCGTTATAAAGAGGTCAACTAATATATTTTTCCCGGGTATGTATTTTTATTATAATTATTGTCCTCCGTGCGAAAAAAAAATGCCACTATTTATCTAATTAATTTACATTAATGAGTTGTATAGGCAGCATGGCCTCAGTCCGCCCCAAGAGTAAGCAGTGGCGCCCTTCGTTGAATATATTTATTTCTATGGGTTAAACAGGTAATTAATACCTACGCCCGTCACGTCAAAGGGAAAGACGTCACTTGGCGAGCACTCCGGGGGGGGATGCGGAAGGTAGCAGCCAGGGCTTTAGTTTGGATACCACCCCCGCTGTAAGATGAGGACTTATTTGCTTTTCCAGTAATGTTCGGAAGTCCATGACTGTAAACTATTGGATCACAGCGGCGGGTATATTCCTCGGTGAGCACATCGTCCGGGATAAGGGATGGAGAAAGGTAGCAGCGAAGGCCCTTTTATTTGCCTGATGGGATTGAGGATAGCTGTAGTAGACCTTATTCGGAATGACTACGTGAACACCCCCGTGCCCCATTGTTAATTCGAATTCGTCGACCTTCGCTGGTAGATCATGGGAGCTGTGTATAAAAATGTTTCTGTAGACCATCATCGAGTGGTGAGTAGAGCCGTGTGAAGATTATTACAAAATCTGCGTACGGTGAAATGTTTCCTTATAACCCCATGGAGAAGTAAATAAATTCTTTGTATGTCTAACTTCTTAAACTTATATTGCAGATACGCACTGTGAATCTAACAACACACATTGTTCTTTGTAGTGAAAATTGGAATATAGATTGGAATTAAAACGAAATGGCTTCGGAAGAAAGGCTTATGGATACTTAGTGTCAATTTTCCTTTACAGTTTATATTGTGATAGTATAAAATTGAATAGGAGGTTAGTGTGTAATAGATAAAAGAATTGGGCAAGCTCCCATATTCTATAGTGTTTGGTACACATTTTGGCCATTATACTGATATGAACCATGGTTCCTTCCGACTAGATCAACTACTCCTAAGCTAGCGTCATTCATGGGCTTTCTTACTACCGAAGGGGACCATAACAGGCAAGTGAATTAAGTGATGTATTTTTGTGTAATAACAGAGTATTTTTAAGGACGTTTTGTACGTCGCGTTGGTGAAGCTTTAATATAAGGGTGAGTAGAGTGGCTTTTTTTATAAAAAAAGGTGTTATTGAGACTTTTTATTTAGAAGATTTAAAGAAAATGCGTCAAACTAATATTTATTTAATATAAAAATAAAATTTATTTTTCCATCAATAGTCAAGGTATTCTAACAATATGTAATGTTTCTTGAATAGGCGTTTGTAAAAATTTTAAGATATTTTTTTTTTCTCTAATTATTAAGGTAAACTGTTGTTTGAATTGCCGTATATGAGCTTTGTGCTTCGTGTGTTTATGTGCGTGATGTCTTATTTCCAAAGTTTGCTTTGTGTATGTAAATTGGCTGTCACAAAGTAGAAACGTGTGTCTGATAATAATTTACCTGAATACAAGAACATAGTTATGATTTAAATCAGTGTTTTATTATAACTAATACGTTCTGTTTATATACTGTGTAACAGAATTGGATGAACAAAATTTCTGACATTTCACAGAGAAAAGGGAGCAAAAAAAAAGTCCTAATAACTATGCGGTTAAATACGTTTCGTTTCACAGATCATCAGTATGAAAGTCGAAATTGTTATAATCTTAGAACATGGTTATGGTTTCTGTAAGGAAAAGAAGCTAGAAAATGAGAATTCGGTTTAAGGTTAGTGTGAAGTAACGTAGATGGCAGCACTACCTCTGTATGTGTCTAGTGTATTACTTTCGTTGCACGAAATGTCAATGCTGCTCCTACAAATTCAAGCCTAGAGAGCTCAATCAAAGACGATAGTTCATACCCATTTCAAGAGTTCTATTCGTGCCATTTTTTTTATTTTCCTTTGTTCATTGTTGAAATCACTTGATTGTTGTGAATATAAAAACCTTATTACAATGAGACTCCTTCAGCAATGAGCAAAAATAAAAATAAAATATCGGTACTATTGAAATAGGTATGAACTTTCTTCTTTGAAAGTTTGAACTTTGCACGCTTGCATTTGTATAAGCAGTGTAGCAATTTCGTGCAACGAAAATAAATATTAGAGACAAGCGGAGGCAGTGCTGCCATCTAGCTTTAGAGATTCCATGCTGTACGCTAACCTTAAACTGTTCTCCGTTCCCTAAGATTTTAAAAAGTTTTGTTAGAAATAGCCTTAAAATAATACTTTCATTTATGCTGGGTTGGATTACAGGCAAGCGGTTTGGCCAAATACTGGATTTTAAAATAAAAACATGTTAAAAGTGTGGGCAGTGTTCAATAAGTATGATTCAAAATAATTACCACACAATTGTATATTTTATTCGAAAAATTGAAAAGTATTTTCATCCCCCCTCCCCCCTTTTTTTTTCGTTTTCAGAAATAAATGTACTGTTATAAGCTTATTGTAACAAAATCGTTAATTTGCCTCGTAGTGGAAAATAGTAATATTTTAATTGAATTTAATTGTCTTTGTATCATCTCACATCTTAATCTAAAACTTTTGAATTCCGACGTTCAAGGTCAATTATCCGAAACTGAAGCGGTTATCACTTTTTCTCTTGTTTTTTGTCTGAGAATTCAAGAATATTGTCCTTCGACTTCTGTTACACTTTGTATGTAACAAAATGATAATTATAGAATTTTGCTGTAAAGATAGAATAGACAGAAATGTGTTCTAATTAGTATCGGTGGAGTAAACCGTCACCAGATTTTAATTTTGCACAAGTGTTTTCTAACGAGTTGTTCTAGAGTCTGGCACAAGGAAGTGTAAAATGCGCTGTGCTTTGTAAGACTAGTCATTGTTCTAAAGAATGAAAAATCAGTCATAATTATACCCTCGCTTTTAACTTACAGAATTGTCTAACAATTCTTCTGGGATGAATTAGAGGGTGGTCATGTTTTTTTGTTTCCAGTTGTACGCTCCAGTCGATAGAAAATGACAAATACCAAATTTACGCTGATTTAAAGTGAACATTTTGCATTTTCTCGTTACCTTAATTGGCTTAAATAATGACCCTTCCTTAGAAAACATAATCCATCAGTCATAATCCGATTGAAACATGTCTGCATCACAGAAATTACTGTTTCGGTACCACTGAATGGACATTTGAAGTTCTTAAGTCAATAAAACAAGTTAACAGTATACTTGATTTAAAAAAAAAAAAAAAAAAAAAAACACCACCACACAATCAAAGTTCTTGTTGAACGACCACCAACCAACTCCCTACATGCACATCAATTGAAAGACCTCATTGAGTATAGTATAATGCCAAAAGATTAGATTGCCCAAACATA
>JAGDQP010041428.1:0-16910 GCA_022664845.1 Lepisma saccharinum | reverse complement strand
TATGATCAAGAGTAGGTAAAGCAAAAAATCCCAAATTTTAAAAAAGTCGCCATCTTGGATCCAAAATGGCCGCCTAAAATCCAATTGTTCTATAGAATACACAGATTAAACCGTTGGGGCTACTGAAGCGAAATTTGGTATGGTGATCATCACTAGTAGGTTAAGGCTTCTACTCCCTCCCCCACTTTTTATCATTTTTCAAAATATTTCAAAATCCAATAGCATTATCAAAATTTTAAGAAGATACATCTCTAGTACTTATAAATTACTATGAAATACAATGGACATCGATCTTGAGATCTTGTCCATTGATGAGTAGCACGTTGTCCAAGATTATGACGTCATTATTTGATTAACGTATCACTCATCAATGAACAAGATCTGAAGATCGCTGTCCCTTGTATTTCATAGTAATTTGTAAATACTAGAGATGTATCTTCTTAAAATTTTGAAAATGCCATAAGATTTTGAAACATTTTGAAAAAATGTTTAAAAAAGTGGGGGCGGGAGTAGCGAGGAGCCTTAAGAAAATATTACAAAATGTATCCAGAAACGCCATCTTGGATTCAAAATGGCTGACCAAAAAAAAAACAATTTTCTACACCGTTTGAGTTACACATTCGAAATTTAGAATAAAGGTGTATAATCACGAGTAGTTGAAGAAAATATTACATTTGGAGAAAGTTGCCATCTTTAATCCAAAATGGCCGCCAAAAAATATTTTTCAAACCACTGAAGCTAGAGAAGCGAAATTTTGTATGAAGGTGTATGACCAAGAATAGGTTACAATAAATGGGGCAAACCTTCCCTATGGGGGCGCAACCCTCACGAGTGAAAGTTATATTATAAGAATAAACGACTAAATTAAATAGTTTGCTATTGGCTCCAACTAACTGTGAGAGCTATAAAAAAAGTCAAGAAGATGAACAAAACGATGCTTCAAGTTCAGAATGTTCGACATCAGAAGACACTCATGCATATATAAATGTATCGCCTGACGATGAAATCTTTTTTTTTAATTACATTTTTAATACAATAAATTGATTTATGGTTTCAAAAAATTAATTTTATCATAATTCCGTTATTATATAACAAAGCATTTGCAAAGATTTTTATTAATTATTATTCAATTTACATTCAATCAGGAATAATTTATAAAAAAAACGTAATATTTGATTTTAAAGAAATATCATTTAAGTATACGCTAAAATGTTAAAATGTTGTTCAGGGGGTTAAATTTTGCAACTCTGACTTCAGATTCGTAATTATCGACCAAAAAAAAAAAAAAAACATAAAAATTGTATGCATCTTGATTGTAATATGATATACAGGCTGTTTCACGAATAAGGGTTGTCAGTAGTTCACGAATAAGGTTACATTTTGCAACTCTGACTTCAAATTCCTAATCAGCGACCCAAAAACCCGAGTACAGATTTTGAGATCATTTACTTGAGTTTTTTACTTTTGGCCAGGATTTTTGGAATAGGCCGCACTGTGAGACAGACGGATGATGAGGGAAATAGAAAGTCACGCGTTCTTAACAGTAGCACGTGGTGCACTATCAAGGGACCTACAAGATATATTAAAATCTTCTATATGATTTGATATCATAATGTCATAAAATATTTTATTTATCGTTAATGAGTTTAATGAAGGGCTTTATCATTTATCAATATATTAGTAAACATCAACACGTAAGCCGGCGGTCTGCGGTCGGTGGCCGTGCGGTCTGCGGCGGTATGCCAACGGTTCGAAGGTCCCGGGTTCGAGTCCCGGCAGGGGCATGAGTGTGGATTTTAATAGCTAAGGGGCGAATCGTGACGAGTCGAAGTCCAAAGTTACTAAACTGGCCCATATACTTTGTAAAAATGAAGTTTACCAAAGTTTATCAATACGCAACTTGAGTTGTCCTTATTTTCACCGTGATAATTTCTCAATTAAGTCTCTGGGGTTTATTTTCCCCAGCTCTGCTCCCGGAAGAGTAGACCTCGAGGTGGCCAAGAGTCCAGAGCACTCGCTTTCTCTGCGCGTGGTCACGGGTTCAAATCCCGCCGGGGTCCATTGAACGGAATGGTTCGAAGCCCATTTTACCAAAAACTATAGGTCCCGTCCTTAGAAGCTCACTAACTCGTTTAGAACGTTGATAAAAATTCACTCACTCCCGGAAGAGTAATAGCCGATGGTCGTAATCCATTAAGCCAAAAGATGTCTGTTCTGTATATGAAATAAAATAATAAAATAATCTTTTAGCAAAATCTTAGAGTGGGCCCAAAATTTGCAAGGCTGTATTTTACAATTACTACGCTCTTGCAAAACATTCGGCCGTTAAAATTAAAATTAGGAATGTAAAACTACTTTGAAGAGTTTAGGCGCAGTATTTAAAGTGGATTTCTTTAATTATCGAAATTTAGTAAGTGTCCAGCTGATCAATCATAAACTTCTCAAGGATATTTATAGGGAACGTAATCACCAGTTCTTTTCTACGCGATTTGTTCCAATATGTTTAACAAGTGAAACTTAACAAATGTACAAGTTATATTATCATATTTTGCGTAGATACAACTACCTCTCTCAGAAGGTAATTTATCTTCTTGAGTATAAAGCGATAGAGTCTAGTGGTGCCCATCTAGATTATTACAGTCCATGCCTTCCAATTATTCTCTCTTCCACTTGGATTGCCATTAACTCTTTGACATTTGAAGTTGTTGGATTTAATTCTTTTACTCATGCAGATACTTGAACACTATTAGCCTTAAAACGCAGCTGGTGTTTTGTAATGGTTTCTGTCTTTGCATCTGTACTGGAAGGATCAAATAGGTTTGGATCTTACTTAGGTCGACCATGTCCGCTGAAGTTTTTCCTCGGTTTCGCTAGGTGAATAACAGAATAGTACCTCCAAGATAAGTTAGCTCTTACAGTTTGAGCCCATGCAACAATAAGAATCGGTAATCAAATATTTTATGCATTTAGAAACTTTACCTTTCAAGTTTCTTTAGGGTAGGATCAGAATAGAATAGAATGGTAGAATATGTTCCATAAATTTAATGACTTAAAATCTAAATGTGTTAGAAAGTAAATAACTTCATATCACTTAATATGAAACAAGTAGGAATCTCCTGCTTGTGTAGTTTTTGTGTATGAACTTCCATCCGCAATTCTTACGGGAATACTTTTTAAAAAAAATGGTGTTCTTTTCTTTGCTTGTTTTGGATCGTGTACCCTCAGATTTACCTCTTTAATGTAGCATGTACTATAAACCCAAGAGATCTTGGTATACTCTTGGGATATACAAATCTGAGGTTGAACTTCGGGACGGGCGTAAGTCTTAGTACTGTTACCGCCCAAAAATCCATTTTATTTTATCTGAGGTTGAGCACAACGTACTCTAAATTGAACATCATGGAATAATAAAAATAATATTAGCTTGAAACCTTTGTCGTTATTACTGTCAGTATGATTTATTCTTTACCATAATTTTAAAATATTAACTCAATAATGCAAACTAGATACAAAACTCTGACGCCGAAGTCAAAAGAGAAAGATATCACAAAATATACAGCATAGTTCCTATACGAAGCATAATTTTTCTTTAAGTTATTATTCGTTTTAACCAGCACCATTTTAAACAACCATTTTCATACTCGCATTGTATGGATAAGCATGATGATAAAAACTATTAAACATTTTAAAATGAATTAATATTATTTCTTGATAATATATATATTTAATCGTAGAAATGGCATTTACTCTCATAGCTTTAACATTTTCAGACGCGTCGCCGTTAGCGTAAGAGTTCCAATGCCTGAGGACTGACATTGGTGTAACTTTTTATCAGCTACACGTTTGATAGAACTCACGTAGCAAGAATAACCTAAAATGTAATTTTCGTGTTTTTAGAGCTGAAAGAGCAAAATATTTAAATCCTTTCTCTGCGGTACAGCACGTGTATTGACTCCTGTAAATGTTGCATATAATCTTTACTTTATATGGGCCAGTCTAGTAACTTTGGATTTCGGCCAGTCACGATAGATCATATACATCTAGTTAAAATTCATAAACACCCATGCCCCTGCCGGGACTCAAACCCGGGACCCTCGAGTCGCTGACCTAACGCCTTAAGACCGTAGGCTATTCCTGTAAGTTGTTGTGCTCTATGTGTCGCAGATTTTGAATAAACACTGAGAATCCGGCGTGGGTTCACATCCTGCTTACGCTAGCCATTCCAACTAAGGGTTGTAAGGGTTTTCCTCATCTAAAACTTCACAAAATGAACAAATGCAGACTCTCATAATAGCAGCATGCTAACGTAATGTTATTTCTCAGACAGCAACAATAAGTAATGCAAAAAGTCTTTTGGTTTAAGTTACTCTGTTGCTTCCTTATAATTGTCTGTTTCATCTACTTGATAGTAGAAGAAACACTTGTTGTATAGTGTTTCATAATTGCTCTGTTGTGATAGTTACGATGCAGAGAAGAAGAATTTAATTGAGCTGAATTAGATAATTACAGGGTGTCTTGTTACAACTGCTTTCATAAATGATTACAAGTCTAGAAATATATGTAGTTAACGGACGAAAAAAGAAGAAATTCTCGTGACTAAAACGTTCTTCCAGTTTACAAAAGAACTTTTGAACTATGCATGCATACGTTATACAGTTAGATAAACGAGTTGCAAACCCATTATTTGTCAGACTTTTTGGATGATTAATTATACTGTATACAATGCTAGTAACAGTTAAAATATTTTCAAAACTATTACATGCTGATTCTTTCCCCAACTATTTGGATTTCCATTAAAAGTATTCTTAATTGGCAAAGAATTATTTTTATTCTTTCCTTTGGCTTCTAACATAATTTATTTACAGTGTTTTCTGGTGCATGTATACCCAACGAATACTTTCCAGAAATATGAGATCGTTTAAAAGTCCTTGGACATATTAACACTTTTTTACTTTCGTGTGTATAGAGTAACCATCTATCATGTAATTCAAACCTATTCTGTTGTTGTTCATGAACAGTTGGAATCTCGAAACGTTTCTTAGTACTTTATTTCCATTCATTTTTTTTTCAACAGTTCATCAGATTTGTAATTAAGTATTTGAATATTCTTATTTCTACATTTTATATTCTCAGAAGTGTTTTACATTATTTATGAAGACTGCCGATAACAAGTGAAAGTCCGGGTTTGGGAAGTGTACACACAGAAAAATGGTTAGTCAAAATCGAGAGAAATTTAGTAACCGAGAGTATGTTCAGCTCCTAAAGGAGTAAGGTGTTGTTTGATTTTTTTTATGCTAGCCGATGCTAGCCCCCCAAAGGGATACACCCTTTATCTGGGAAGAGAGGCTGCAAGGAAAAGTGAGGTCCGAGGATAGTGGTTGGTCTATTAGGATTGACAAATCTTTATTTCACTTTATTTCTGAACATCACAGGTTATCATGAGTTTACCTCATAATCATACATACGATATTAGGGAAGGTAGTTACATCATTTTAATCTGGGATGATTATGAAAGATGTGATGGAGGTGATGTGCAGTAGACGCCACAACACGTTGACATAAATTTGACACATGATTGATGATCTTCTCGTCTAGGGGCGACTCTAGACGGTAATGAGGACAGGTGAGCTCTAGCGTTCAAGATGGTTACTGTGCAATATAGTGAGGGGTGATTGGTGCACTATATTCCGATATCAAATCTATATCTGGATGGTCTTCTAGTAATGTTTGTTCGTATATAGTGAATAAGAGAGAGAGAGAGAGAGAGTGGGTTGTCGATGTGAGTAGGTGGTGTGTTGCTTTGTTCGTATGAAAGAAGTATGTCATGGAAGAGCGAGTGTTGAGTTTCATATCTATTTAACATGTATTTGGTGCACAGACTTTTTAGATGAAGAACAAGGTGTGGGAAGGTTATTCGTTGATATAGTTCCTATGTTGAGCTCGGTAGTTTGATTCTGTATGCCAGACGGAATGCGTGTTTCCTAGAATTTGGAGTTTGGTGTAGAATTTGTCATTTGCAGAAATCCAGGCTGTTAGTCCGTATGTCTATACAGGTCTTAAGAATACTTTGCAGGTGTTAAGTATGGTTTGTGCTTGGAGTCCTCATGTCGTTTCGGTAAGTCTTTTCAGGAGGTTGAGCCGGTTTCGTGTTTTGGAAATGATCTTGTTCAAGTGCGGTTTCCATGTGAGATGGTGATCGATGATGAGACCTAGATACGTAACTGTTTTGGAGGGCTTAACCCGTGTATTTTTAGACCTAGCAATGAGGGATTTCGGTGGACTCGAGAACGATAGTTTGGGGGTATGAAGACGATGGTTTGAGTTTTAGTTGAATTTATTATGAGTCCCCACTTATCACACCACGTAAATGTCTGGATGGCTTCAGTGAGAGTTTGATTGATGGTTTGAATAGTTTTTCCAAGGGCGAGGAAGGCTGTGTCGTCTGCGAATTGGAATATCTTGATGTTTGGTGGGAGAGGAGGTAAATCGGCCACAAAGAGGAGGTAGAAAAGAGGGGAGAGTGCGGAACCTTGAGGGACTCCACAGTGTAGCAGTATAGGATGAGAGATACTCGAGTTTATGGTGATGTACATGATACGATTGCTTACGAAGTGAAGGATAAATCGGATGTATGTGAGAGGAAGTAGAAAGGAGTGTAGTTTAGAAATAAGAGCTTGGTGCCAAACTTTGTCAAAAGCTTTTTCTAGGTGAAATAGGAGCAAGCATGAAGGGTTATTTGTATTATACTTGTTGGAGATGGTGTTTATTAGGCGTAGGAGGTGATCGTTGATGCTGAAATGTGGGCGAAATCCTGCTTGGTGTATAGGAAGCAGGTTGTGTTGTTCAAGGTGAACGTGAAGACGATTGACGAGTATTTTTTTCTAGAGTTTTACTGAGGGTGGATGTTAGCTGGATGGGTCTGTAAGAGGATGCGAGATGAGGTGGTTTTGGGGGCTTGAGAAACATGAGTGTTTTTGAGGTTTTCTAGGTAAGAGGAAAGAAGCCTGTACGGAGAATGAAAGTGTAGACAGATGCTAAGAGGTTAATGAGATTGAGGGGAGCTTCTTTTAGGTAACGGTAGATTATGGTATCGTGGCCGGGTGGTGTAGTGCGTTTGGAGGCTATGGTTTGAATGATTTCGTTGAAGGTTATTGGTGCGGTAAGTGAGTTGTCGGGGAGGAGGTTAGTGGTATTTGGTTGTAGATGTGGGGAGTTGAACTTTATTCTATCGGCAGGATGTGTTCGGAATGGATTGATCGGTGGAGATAGGTTGAATATATCTTGGAGGTATGCGGCGAAAGCGTCTGCTTTTTCTTTATCTGTATGCAATGCATGATTAGTTTGAAGTAGTGGATATGTAGTTTTTGTGTGTTTTCCTGTGAGTTGGTTGAATTTCTTCCAGTACTTCGTGGGATGGGAGGTGTCAGCGAGTTTGTTACATGTGCGGACCCATTGTCGTAGCTTGGAAGCTTTTATGTAGTTGTGTACAGTTCTCTGAAATTGCCTGTGCAGTCTGATTCTTGGTTACCTGTTCTCTGGTAGTCTCTGTAGAATTGTCGGGAACGATTGATTAAGGTTAGATATTGAGGTGGTAGGTTGCGTCTGTGAGGATATATTCTGGTGATAGGAATGTAGGTGTTTGATGCTTGATTTATGGTAAAAGTGATAGTGGTATTGTAAAGTTCTGCTTCTGATGTGGGGGGTTCCGTGCTGAATATTCTGTTCGATATGATTGCGATATTCAGTCCAGTTGGGTTTGTCAAATCTGAGAATGTTGCGAGGAGGTACGTTGCGATGAAGGTTTTGGTGTTGTGGGTTTTGAAGGGTTAACTTGATTAGGGCGTAATCACTACCAATAAGGTCTAAAACTTCTATCGTATAAGTTTTGGAGATGTTTGGAGGTGATAAAGATGTCAGGAGTGGTTTTTGAGATTGGTCTTGTCGGCTTTGGTATGTTATTGATGGTACCCATTGTTTGGTATTCAATGAAGTCGTGGAATTCTGTTTTTCTCTGTCCGACCTGCTGTTAATATTGACGTCAGCCATAATTATGTAGTTGGTGAACGTGTTGGAAATATACGCGAAGAAGTTATGTGAGATGGGATGTCCTGGGCGAACATATATTATGACTAATGTGATGTATATCTGTTGAAAGTAGAGCGTGGTGATGAGATTCTCGGGGATGTTTTGGAGAGTTGGGGTATATTGGTGATGTGCGATGTTTAGTGGGATGCCTATTGCTGTTCCTCCGTTTGCACTTTGGGCTGGGATAAGGTTATCATGACGAAGCAGGTTGAAACAAGGAATTTTGCATAGCATATTTGGTTTGAGGTGAGTTTCATTAAGAATAAAGGCGTGAATGTGCTCTTCTATAAGTAGTTATTCAAACAGTATTTTATGTTGCGGAAGTGAGCGTATGTTTAGAAATTGAAATGTTAATGCCATGATTATTATGTGTTTGGTTTGTGATGTTATGCAGATAGACTTCTGTTTCATATGCAGTGGCATGCCAATAGATTTATGGTCCAGAATAAGTTGCATTGAAGCTTACGTTTAGAGTTGTTCTTGCGGCGTACTGAATTTGTTGTAAAAAATGCTGTCTTTGGAATGGGTATAGGTTTTGAAAAGTGGCGATGATGAATTTTAGAAGATCTACGGTGATTGGTTGGTAGACGGAGGTGATTGTGGATGTGGGTTGTTGACTGTTTTCTGTGGTTCTGAGTGGTACAATTAATTCTGGTTTATCACGTGCTGCGACCGGTCGTGCTTTACATTTGTAACTAAATGCTGGATGTGTATCGTTGCAGGTGGTACATTTGAGTTGTTGATGGAGATTTGTGCATGATCTTGTAGAATGAAATCCGGAGCATCCATTTAGTATCAATTTAGTGTCGTTTTAGCATTTTGCTGTCGGATGATCGTTATTATACTGTTGGCACTTTTCGCACCGTAACGGCAAAGATGGTGATGAATAAGACGGCTTGACACGGTATCTTCTTCTGTATACATATATATATATATGCGCCATTTGAGAGTAGATCGTCTAGTATCTTAATTGTTTGTCAGTACGCGGATCATGTATGTAACTCCTCCGGTCCTATTTTTTATGCGTATACATCGGATGATGGAGTGTCCTTCATGTTTCAATGCTATTTCGACTTCTTCGTCCGTGAGTGTGGAGTCAGCTCCGCGGATAACAGCAGAAAGTGTTGGAGATTTACGTGGAGGAGGTGGCTGTCTGACTGGTTTGTTGTTGAGTTTTGTTAAGTTAGCTGTTTTTCCAATGATTTCAAAACTGTGACGATTTCATATTTTTGTCGCTAGATCCTGATCTGTTCACTGTATTATCATGTCGTTTCTAGTTACTGGAAGAGAATTTTCGGATTGCGAAACTTTTCATCGAAATTTGTCAGTAGGAATGAATGATTTGGAGTCAGTTCCGGAAATTGTTCATGGTTGTTTATGTCTATTCTATTTTCGGTTTCCGAGCTTGATTCGCTGATATTGTGTGTTTTCTTCGTTGGTGGTAGTTCCCTGTCTCCTTCGTTTCTAATGACTGATGATCGTGATCGAGTGCGAGGTATTCTTTTTCTGCTATGCGTCTGAGATGATCATGAATGGTTCCGAGTGTAGAGTATGGTGGAGGTCCTAGTACAACTGGTGGTAGTCTATGTTGCATATGATGTTGATCTGCCATGATGACTGAGATGAAGCCCAGAGACCCTAGTATAATTGTCAGATATGTGCAGAGTTTCACGATGAATTGTCCTGTAGCTCTAATGTTGTATATGATGATAACAGAAATGATCAGTCACTGTGCAATGACTGCAGTGATCACTCAGACTAACTCCACCCTTCGACTCTGTAAAGAAGCCGTCAATCCCAATTTAGACGTACACGTACTGGTCTCGCTCGTGCGTATTCTACACAAGGTCCTCGTAAGTACGCTAACCATCTAAAAGTTAGGCTAGGTTAAGTTATGTTGTTCGAATTGCTCTTCTACAACTTGTAAAAACGACTCATAGTAATATATACTAGAATACATATTCATGTGCCATTCTTTCTAAAATCCTTCAAGAAATTTCTTTAAACATATGTAAGTGTATAAAAACAATAATCCTACGTTTAATTCGGCAACGTATAACCCAATTGTATAAAAACAATAAATTTCCAGTGTCTAAGATTTTTTGTTTAAAAAAGCACTACCATCTGTTGACCACAAATATAAACAGAAAATAAAACTTTGCATAACGTAATAGAAACATGCGTTAATATATTCACTCATTTAAATAGTAATGTTATATTGATCGTCATCATCATCATCAACATTATCATGAAGAACGCATTGTAAAGGTCAAGGTTGGTGCTTTTGCAGTAGTTTCTTTTCTTTTGCTTTATTTTCAGGTTTTTGTTTCCTTGAAATGTCAAACCGCAACCATTAAAAAGAACAAGCCGCCATGGTTTGTTATGCATGCGTGTAAAATAAGTTCCTCGTTCGGAAATAAAATACTGTCCATTTACTTTGTACCACAATAAAATAATCTGTCTTTGAGATACAACGCAAGTTCTTTTTTGTTGAAATGCCAAGCAGCATCAATTAAAGAAAATATAGAGTATACATTCCCTGTGACTGTACCATTATTCAAATTTGATTAGGCAAGACTACACACACGTAGTCAATTACAACAAGCTGTTTAGTCATTTTTGACTAAAATCGGGTGTAATTAAATGCATGTAGTCACTTTTTATTAAACCATTTTTCTGTGTGTACGTCGTTTGGGAGCAAATTTCCTGTGGGGGGCAGTATTCCTTTCAGGTATAAAGACTCTAAAATGCTAGGGCCCCTATTTGACCATTTTTTTTAAATAACATGGCTTGCATATCATCGTATATACAGTAAAACGTAGCTCACTGTTAGTTGGCCGGGTATCTGCGGCGGGGTAGCATGCTGACTTCATGAGTCCGAAGTTGCATGTTTTAGTCCTGGTAGGGTATGTGCGTTGTTTATTTTTACCAGCATAATTAGTGTTCCATGTATTGTAGTGGAAAAGAATGAAAGCTACGAAATACGTATCATGTTATGCGCTAAACGCTCGTGTTGGAACGTTAACAATATAGGGTTCCCTGAAACACTATTTTTCTGATTACAAGTTGATCACGTTCCGCAAAGGGTAGTTTACGAATAACAAAATGTTTCACAATAATAGTTTTCTTATATTAATGCAGTGCATGACATACATTATGCTGTCAAAATGTAGAAGAAACATGCATGTACTGGGAGTCGAACCTACAACCTCTAACTCGTGAAGTCAGCACGCTGCCGCTTTCGTCACATAATTTGACGAAACTCAAGGTGATTTTTAGTTAGTAAATATCAAATGAAGGTCAGAGAAAAAGTTATGTATTTTGTCCAATTTTGGCCAAATTGAGATAAGAGTGCCATCTGTTAGCTCCTTGAAAGTTTTAAAAAAAATTATCATGCATAAAGAAAATATGCAAAGTCCGTGTGTTACAAATGAATTTTTATTTGATGTGCAGGTACACATGTATTGTTGCTGATTATGAACTTTTAAATTATCCCCTGTAAAATCAATAAAATGGTCAATACGCGTTCTTTTCCTGTAGTCTTTAAATGTAATGTGATGTTTATTATGATTAATAAAATTTACCTTAGACGAAGATAAGTATCGAAACGAACTAGTTTTATTCCACGCTTGTGGACTTAGAAGTCTAAATTTATTTATGAGTAAGTAAACTCGTTCTAAGACATGTAGATAATAATTGCATTGAGTACAAAGAGCATAAAGAAACCCCTCAGCGCTGGGTTTGTATGTAGAGACTGTCAAAGTAGTAGTAGAAATGGAAATAATGTCTCTGACTGCAGGGGGTAATAGCCGCACCATTGACGAAGCAATTATTGTTTTTTTTTGTGATTAGCCCTTTTGGATCATTTAAACCCATTATTTGTGTTGTGTTTCTTATTGATCAATGTTATGGAGTATGAAATCTACTTTGGTAAGCGTCTTTTAGCCACAACGCCTGTCAGATAATTTCTGAAAAGAGAAATAAGAAGTACAGTTAGAACATTAGCTTCTTTTATTAGTATTTTGAAACCATTAGACTATAACATAAATAGAATTCCAGTTAAGTTGTCGTTCTTGCTGTAAGAATTATGTTCTTGTCAATGTTAATTAACTATGCTACCTTACGTTTAGCACAGTTGCTTTGCTGAATTAGAGTTACATGTTATTTGTTCCTGAAGTATATTGACTGTTAAAATCATGATTAATACTTTTTAAAAAGGAGGAAAATGTATTATAGGGGGACCATAGGCGTGCACAGCTCATCTTGAACTTTTGAGGACACTGTTGGTCTTGGTCTTCTCTCGACCTGAAAATTCCGGTCTTGGTCTTGGTCTTGGTCTCGATTATAAACCTCAGTCTCGGTCTTGTCCCGAGAGTCTCGAAAGACGATAGGTTTTTAAAAGTTTCCGTTCCTTTACTCATTTGAAATAGGTACGCAGGCTTTCCAATCTAAGCACAAGAAAAAGAATATTTATGTGGTAGTAACATAGCTTGTTACATTGTCCCTAGTAGCACACGAATGTCTTTTGAACGCTGATTTTTTTTGTATTTTTTTTCGTTGATTAACCGTTATTTGTTGAAAAAAGTAAGAAGATAGCAAACAAATAGTGACTTGTGTTTATGTGATTAGTCTACTTCAACGATTTAATAAAGTAACATTTAAGGTTTTGACTAAATCTCTCGGAATTCTACCAGGTGTTTAAATATGAAACCGGAATTTGTGCATAGACAGCGTTAGCGGTCACTGTGGTTACCATAAAACTGCGTCCTTGGAGGCACATGCTTGTTTTGACTGCTGATAACGATTTGTAACTCACAACCAGACAAGTTTCATGTCATAGTGTAGTGTTTAATAGCGTTGAAGATGGCGCAATTTGTACCTACAAACTACGATGTGCGAACAGCATTGATTTTTTTATTACCATTTGAAGGAAACTGCTGCAGAATCGCATCGCATGCTTGTCGAAGCTTACGGTGATCATACTCTTGGTAAGTCATAGTGCTATGCGTGGTTTACAAAATTCAAAAGTGGCGATTTTGACGTGAGGAACGAAGGACGTAGAAGACCACCGAAAAAGTTTGGAGACAGCGAATTGCAAGCTTTGTTGGATGAAGATGACGCTCAAACGCAACAACAACTCGCGGATCAATTAAATGTGACACGAGAAGCAGTTTCCATACGTTTAAAAGCCATGGGCAAGATTCAGAAGGTGGGAAAATGGGTTCCACATGCATTGACTGAACGACAGCAGGAAAACCGAAAAACCACTTGCGAAATTCTGCTCACCAGGTACAAAAGGAAATCATTTCTCCATCGAATTGTGACTGGTGACGAAAAGTTGATCTAAAAGATCATGGATAACTCCAGGAGAACCGGCGACATCGACTGCAAGACCAAATCGCTATGGACGGAAGACAATGTTTTGTGTTTGGTGGGATCAGAAGGGAGTAATCTATTATGAACTGCTGAAACCTGGCGAAACCGTTAATACCCAATGTTACCGACAACAAATGATCGATTTGCATCAAGCTTTGCGTGAGAAACGACCAGAATATGACCAAAGACAACATAAAGTGATTGTGCTACATGATAATGCACCCTCCCACACAGGAAAACCGGTCAAGGAAACGATTGCGACGTTTGGCTGGGAAATCCTTTCGCATGCGGGTTACTTACCATACTTGGCGCCTTCCGATTTCCACTTATTTGCGTCCATGGGACACGCACTTGCTGACCAGTGCTTCACATCTTACGAAAATGGCTTGATGATTGGTTTGCAGCACCAGAGGTACAGTTTTTTTTTTGTCTGGCATCCACACATTGCCGGAACGGTGGCAGAAATGTATCGCTAGCGATGGCCAATACTACGAATAAAATGGTTCTTAGCATTGTCACTGTCTTTTCTGTACATAAATTCCGGTTTCATATTTACGCACCTGGTATACTGCAAAGGTTTTTTTGATTGGTTTCGATTGCATGAGTGTGGCATGTGGGGCTATGGAGGCATACTGTCAGTGTGATACTGGGTAGCAGTCAGAGATTGTAGACCTTTGTTTGTTTCCACTTTAAGTTAATTTAGAATTGTCTACGAAAGTTCTGTAAAAAGAAAATAGCTTATCAAATTGTATAAAGCGAAATAATGAAGCTGGGGATATACATGTTAGGCAGGTTAGTGTGATGGTTACACTTATCGTCAGATATTAAACTTTGCATTATTGCAACATGCCACTCAATCATTACAAAAATAGTAACATGTTCATACCTCGAGTCTTTCAAACATTTAACGTGTGTGTCGTTAAGGAAGTTTGGCCACCCATTATTTCAGATTTAGGTTAATAAAACTGTAAATACACACTAATTATATGTGTATAACATGTCAGAATATATTTACTTTTTCTAGTAGAAAATAGTTTTCGTAACGCTTTTGCATGCGTTTATTCTGACGTGAAATTTTCTTATTTTGGAACTTGTTTAGAATAGCCAAAAACTAAAATACATTGTAGGGGACACATTGCATTATTACTTACATAATTTAACTTTCTTTCACTGCAAGTATTGATCTAAAAATAAAAACGAGAAAAGTAACATACTTATAAAACAAAGCGGGAAATGTATCGAGCTATAAACTGAATGTACTATCCACTTCTGGGGCTACCTCAACCAGAGTATAGCCTCATCCACTGTTATGTTATGCTTACTAAGTATATATTAGCGCAAGCATTTACCACAGTTTTCAATTTAGTAATAGACAGTAACCACACCAGGTAACCAATAAAAATTACGTATGTATGATATAGACACATGTTAAATACGAAATTATTCCCACATATCCTGTTCTGACCGACATCAAAGCATGCCCGTTATGATGCAAAAACACATCTAAACTTGACGCTGATGGATTCGACTTTTTTGTGTATTTTTTCACACATTACGAGTTTTTGGAAGTTTGTTAGACACAAAAAGGTTCAAAAAGTAGCAGAAGTTTTTCATGAAAATTTTATGATAACGTACTACACATATTTGCCTCTATGTGACATTACGATGTGTGCTTAGTAACATTTTTACTGAGAGTTCAAAAACCCATTAAAGACAGATGGTCTCGCAATAACAAGATTTCATGGCAGCGAATCCCGAACAACCATATATGATGGAAGATATTACACAACAACGCTGTAATGGCACTTCAGACCGCTGCAAAAGAAGAACTGTATTATATGTATTGCCTAGCTTTTAGTCTCCCTCTGTGCTGTATACGAGAACATATGCCCTTTAGGTTTGTCAGGAAAAACTACTTTTGCATATTTATTGTAAACGTAACGTGAATATGTTTGTTTTCTTCTGTTAATTCAGAGAATAAAGCGAAAGTAAAATGCAACGTTTTTTATTACGTTGTTTCCTTCACAGTTTGTACATGCATCTTTGGTACACCTTCAACGTATTACTATTTCCAGACGGAGAAATGACGCCGCCTTCCTGTCATAATGTTCAGTTGTAGCGCAGATATATTTTTTTAACCTATTCAGACACATTTGTTCAGATACATCTGCTTTCAGAGTCAAGACATTTTATTCATTCAATATTTCTATACCGTACATCTGTAGATTTTCGAGAGTGATTCCCATTCTCAGGTATGGCGATAAAATGAATAATAACAGAAAGGTATGTAACAGTGTAAGACAAATAGAAATAAAGAGTGGCGAAATTAGTTTAATATTATGACGAGTGGAGAAAGGTTTCCTTCATTATTTAAGGTTTCGCTTTGTTATTTTGACGAATGATTCGGAGACAATCTCTAAAAAGATGTGTTGTGGATACGTCACTATGGATCTTATGCTCGTCAGCGTTCCCGTAACGGTTTCCTCCACTTCGCGAACGTTCAAGTGTGTTTTAAATTTTGAATTTACTTGTGGGTTTTAGGCATCTATGGCTGAAACGATGTTCAAGTGTTGTGGCCGCCAAGGGACACGCGAAAGGATAAAAGGGGACGCTGACTTAGGAAATAAAAATAAGCTATTAAACGGAAATCATTGTGGTCAAAAGATTGCATGTCGAGAACAACCCATATATAAACATACTCTGTGACCTGTACAATAGTTTCTTCCCAAGAATTCACCTCACAATTATTATTATTATTATTATGAATCATAGACCCAAATGACGAAAATAAAGCATTGAGGCTGTAAGCTCTGTTAATTTTACCTACGTTTATTTAAGATTGCTTCACGAAACATATTGTGTTATGCTTGTTATTATTGTCCTCTGTAGGAAACTCGTTTGTAGTTCGAACGCCCGTAACTGGTAAACCGAAAGAACTACCAACGCGTTGATGCGTTGACACATCTTCGCTCCTGTTCATAAATAATAAAGGAAAATTTAAAACAGCATTGCCATTACACCAGAACTATAAACGTTTTCCAGATTATTTTCTCATGGAAAGCTAGTTGTATGTATTTAATATAGAAATGTTTAAAGAAATATTTTTTAACAAACTACTATTTTATTTTTGTTAAATATATTTTTATTTAAAAGATATTTTACTTTGCCTTTTCTTTGTTTGTACTTTTTAATGGTATTTAATTTTGAAGATATCTAAAAGTACTCCTCAAATGGCTTTTCTTGGGCCGCGGTGGATAGAGTGTTCATCTGCGCAGAGGTCCATGATTCGATCCCAGTTCGTGCCATTTGGGCTTTGTGCTGGACAAACACCGTGCGCGTGAATTTTCTCAGGGTTCTCCCGTTTCCTCCTACTTTCTTCATTCCACCAATTTCTCCTTCATCGTCCATTCGACTCTGACCACGCTAGCCGTGTGGTCTGAGGCATCAGG
>JAGDQP010041427.1:0-16910 GCA_022664845.1 Lepisma saccharinum | reverse complement strand
AAAAAAAAAAATCATTTAAATATGTACGTTTAAAGTAAATATCTTGAAAACCGTTAAAGCAATCTAAACAAAAGGTGCACAATATAATGAGAACAAAATGCCGTATCGAAAACCACAAACAGTGTTGCCATGGATGAAGCAGTGTTGCCAACTCAGCAGAAAAGTATGTTGTTTGAAATAGCACCATATATAAATGTGCACAGATTTAAAATGCACTATTATCACGAAACATAACAGTGAAGTGTAGTGGTACAGTGTTGCACACTGTTGGAGCGACGTGTGCTAAAATGTACAATGGAGAAGTCTGGTAAGTGTCAACAGAGGGTAATCAAGGAATCTGGGTCTCATAGTATGAATGTAATTCAAATGCAGAATAACACCGATAGTATAACATAGCAAAATGTCAGCAGTGTCACAAAATATTGATAGGAAACAACTTGTTACAGGTGCAAACACTTAATGTGGCAGAAACGTACACAAGAAGACACTGGTTAAAATTAACAAACAAACATGATCTGTCTGTCTAACGGATTTTAACAAAAAATAAACAGTGTTGACGCACCCTGTATAATAGGAAGGCAAATAACTTGAGTGGCTTTTCCATAAAGTTTGCCGTAACAGGTTAACTTCAGAATATATGCAAGTCAAGAATGAAAGCGTGTTGTATGCACAAACTCTTGCCGCAGTGAGCACACTTAATAAAAGCAGGGTGTTCACAACGGGTTACACAACATTCTTCTATTAGTCCACTTTCAAAACAGTACTCCAAGGGAGTTTGAAACGTACCGGGATTAGCACTGGAATAACCACATTTGAAGAAAGCGAATTTGATCAAATTAGCAAATCTCGCAGCCGAGAACTGAAAATGTACAAAGGACTGAAGACGTAGGAAATAGTTTCTATGCCAGACGTTAATGTCGGAACATACCATTAGTGTATCTGTGATGAATTTAACAAAGTTTTTGAACGGACGGAAAAAGAATACGTCAGCTGGTTGCGCTAATCCAGTACATTGTGACGGAATGATCTTCTTGATGAACTCAATACCTTCAGGCACCGCAGCATTGTAAAGTACGTCATCTTTATTTGCTGTCCAGGAATCCACCAACAGAAGAATCCTTTTTTTTTTTTTTTTTTTTTTGACGTGTAAATCGGGCCACAATACCAGTTCAATGAAATTCTTGTTATGTTAGCTTTTTTGGTCATGTTAGCTGACTTGCTCGCAAATGCCTTGATATTTGGTACATCAATATTTGTAGTAGATGGAAACTGTCCTGTGGGCTCTGACATGAGGACGTACAAATGTGTTAATAGCTTACCATCCATGGCAATGATCGGCATTATCATGTATGAATGTGTGAATGCCAAAATTGATCCAACAGCACCGAACACCTGTTTACTTCCCTGAATTGAGAGTATTCTTCCAGATCGCAATTCTTTATCAAATCTCGATTGGTCTGCATTCAACACTTCACTTGGGGACAACTTATTGTCTTCAATAAAAGATTTGATTTCCCTAACGAAACTGTCCGCTTTGCGCTGTATGTCATGTTAATGGCCAGTCGCTCTCTTGCTAACTTTGTGGGTTATCTTGCGAAAAACTATCTTGTTTCTCTTCTTGAACTTTCTGACTCAGGTTCTGGACGCTTTGAACAATAACGTGTCATTAGGATCGAGTTGTTTCTTAAAGTTCATTGCCCAGAGTCTCAAAGTGCGGTCATGTATTATTGCATTTTGACGTCTCATTTCAATAAACTGTTCAAGCACTTTCCTATTTATCGTGTCAAGCATCTGCATGTTTCGCTTTCGTTCATTCACACGTGTGAGCGTTGCTTCTAACTTTTGTAACACTATTTGTTTTTTATTTTTATTTTCTGTGCCATAACTGTGTTGAAACTCACTCTGGGAGTCATATCAATCGATAATCCAGGAAGACGTCGCTGTGGAGGATCAACATTTCCATCTTTTTATCTTGGTTGCTTTGTCCAGATCTTATAGGCATCAGCCAAATATCCTTCCGGGAACTTCGTTTTCAGAGATTTTGGTGGCGAGGGACAGTACTTGACGAACTTCTGCTCTCTTGACTACCATCCGGTGGTTGACGTTGTGCATTAGATGATTCACATTCTGCGTGAAATGTTGAAGTATCGTAAAATTCATCTGCGACGTCACTAGACAGTTCCTCGTCATCTGAAGCCGCTTCATCGATCACAAGTGTACACATCTCATCCACGACAACGTCCTCTTCAACAAGTTGTTTTTTCATATGTTCGAATACCACAAGCTCTTTCCTCGTTGGCACTTCGTCCGAAACACCAAAATAATCAACTAAAAGATGAATTATCACTAACTGTCTCATCTTGTATGACGATGGAAAACGCACAAAGCGATCCCGAGACAGTATTTACACTTCCATATCTCACTCACTAAACAAAAGCACACGCTAGAAACTATCTGTTCCACGGTGATCAATGCTGGGAACGCTATTCAAACAGCCTACAGTAAAAGTGTCTTTTCTGTGGTGGCCGGATGAGTGCATTTATCATTACATTTTCCGTCTGTCTACAAACACCGAACTTACCTTCCCTCTGCTTCCTCCTTTCACTTCGCTGTATCGCCATTTGACTCTTACAAGTGCTGTGAGTATCAATTGTCCCACGTCCCAACCAGCTATAACTTGTGTTCCTATTACTCGCGTTTGGATGCATTAGAAAAAAGTGAGGGTTCTGCATTATACTTCCGTAGCCCCGGTGAATAAGCAGACAACTCGCGAAAACAAAATGTTACACACCAGGAAAGAAATTCGTGTTTTCTAATTCTGTAAACGGCTTTACCAGATTATCTTATCCAGATTTGGTAAGATAATCCTACATATCATATGATTGTTACTGTACACTGTCATATGACCATATTCACATTAAAATATAATTATTTTATTACTACCTCAGTTTGTTTTTAGTCGGCCCAGATAGCCGTGTGGTCTAGAAGGCTAGGCCACCGACTTATTAGGGATCGAGGGGTTCCAATCCAGCCTCAGGCATGGAGGTTTTTGTTGTACTTTTCACCTTGCATTTCATTGTCATCTTTCGTATTTCATAGTGGTTCGGATCCCACTGTACGCTGTAGGTCCCGTTCCATATAGCTTCGGTGCTGACACAGGACGTAAAAATGGCATCACTCAATTTTGTTTTTCAAATGCATCCATATTTTGTGACACTGCTGACATTTTGCTATGTTATACTATCGGTGTTGTTCTGTATTTCGATTACATTCATACTATGAGACCCAGATTCCTTGATTACCCTCTGTTGACACTTACCAGACTTCTCCTATGTACATTTTAGCACACGTCGTTCCAACAGTGTGCAACACTGTACCACTACACTTCACTGTTATGTTTCGTGATAATAGTGCATTTTAAATCTGTGCACATTTGTATATGGTGCTATTTCAAACAACATACTTTTCTGCTGAGTTGGCAACACTGCTTCATCCATGGCAACACTGTTTGTGGTTTTTGATACGGCATTTTGTTTTCATTATATTGTGCACCTTTTGTTTAGATTGCTTTAACGGTTTTCAAGATATTTACTTTAAACGTACATATTTAAATGATTTTTTTTTTTAATATTCAAATGTTGAAGCCCCGTAGGTCCTATCCTTCTGGTCCATAGCACCTTAAATTTTGCTCATTTTCATTTCTCATGATCCTCTATCAGATGTGCTATATGGCAATCAGATTTGAGCGACAACTTGTGGGACCTTCCCTTGTAAGAACCTTAGACGGCATTCGTCTTTTGTTAAGCGCACCTGTAGACTCCATAATTCACTGCTTTTTTTTTCTCTCGGCCTACTTTACAACACAACGACGGTATGCACTCCACCTGATTGCACTTTTTTCTTCTAGTCGTTGTCCACCCACTGACGTCATCTATTTATTGTCCTTATTGGCATAAGCAAACGCGATTTCACCCCTCTGCCGGTGAACCTCGGAACTATTGATTTACAGAAACACAGTTTCACCTTCCAAACAGCAGGTATTTTTTTTTTTTTTTATTCTGTCCACCTGTGTTCCTCTGAACAATTTGTTCAGGGCTGGATGGGGGTAGTAAATATGTGACTGCAGGGAAACCTCACAATGGTGTCTATGTAAGTATTTAAAAAGAAAAATTGCATGGAAATATATATATGAAACTTGCATGGTGTGTAGGTAGGTGCTCAGGTGTCCTTGGTTTAGTGGTGAATTTACGACAGTGTCAAGGGAGGCTGCCCCCGATTCAGAGCTATAAATATCCAACGCTATACACCCTCATATTTCTTCCTTGTTTTTCATCATTTTCGCTAGACAAAAGAGTGGAAGAAAATAAAAAAAGTTTTACACATCCACCACTGGTATAAATATTAACAGCAGTGTTCTCTACAGGGTGTGACAAAATTCAACAGAAATTTCCCAGGCACATTCCTGACGACAAATTAAGAAGAAGAAAAGAATACGTTTATAATTAGTGTCGAATTCCGCCTCGTTATCGACTAGCGCTTCACGGAAGCATAAAGCGAGGGCCAGAGCTCGAGTATAGTGCATTCACGATTACAGTTCCATTCCAGCTTTACGTGACATGTCACATTTACATACATCCTCAGGAACAAACAGCAATGTGCTTTAAAACTAGCTCAGTGGTAGAGCATTGGCGTAGCATTCGGGAGGTCGTGGATTCGAAACCAGCGACCGACCATCCTGATAGTTTCTTCCAGGTTTTTTTTTTCGTCAATCACACAACCTTCAAGATAGACCCTGGCCGACACCTCGAATCCTTCCCCTTCCCTATCCCGGTCTGGGTCTTAGATGCCTAAAGGCCATAAATAAAAATCCAATTCAAATTCCAACGCCCTAGGTGGGAGGCCTCTGTTTGATCCCTGTGTAGGCCATATATATTTCTCCCAACCCGTCTAAAGGAGAACATTCCTACATGTTGGTATTAAATGCTCCCTTCTACGTTTACAGGCATTTTCAACATTTTAATGCACTTTGAAATAATTATACATGTTTCAGGAACATGTAATGTCGAGTGAGCGAAGGTGGGTTAGTGGTCAGTCCAGTTCCTATATAACGGTATAGAGGGACTCTAGTGGTTAGTTTAGAAATTGTCATTGTCAGGGATGGAAAACCAAACCCACTTCTTCCCCTTCTTAACTTTGACAAGAACTCTCTTCCACAATTTCTGCCCCTCTCCTTTACCCAATAAAAATGCAGAAAACAAGGAAATTCGTTAGAATCACAAATGGTCAACCAATTATTGGGAAGGAAGAGTAGGCCTTCTATGTTGGCTCATTTCCTTACGTTACATACTACACGTTTATCAACTCCGCAGAAAATATGTGCAGTTTCGAATAAATTCAATCGCAATTACTCCTGAATGGGTGTCAGGTTACGACAGGTCATTAGACCACAGGAACATAAAATTTGACTAATAACAGAAACTCAACATTCACTGAGCAAAGTTTCGTTCTTCTGCCGGTGAAAAATGGATGTCATTGCAAGCCCGAAAAAGAAACAATAAGTCTCAACCTTCACAATTCAAACAGTGGACGTAACCAATTGACAGACACCATTCGTTATTTAAAAAAGAGAAACTAAAATTTGACAACAAACTACACAGTGGCTAACGATACCATTTACTACATACAGAAAGTTCACAACATATACCTAACATTATATAACCTTAAAATTAAACTTGAAATGTGGTAAGAATTTAGCCATACTATCTCAAAGAAATGAGACAGCTCCCCTATTAGAGCACAGATGCGGGGCACACAACAGATAGTGAAATCAGTGTTTGGTGAGTCTGAACAGAAGAGACCCGTGCTCCTGATCTCACCATCGTATGTGCTATAGAGATGGAAAAGGTCCGCGTGGCACTGCCTGGCTGGTAACTTGGCACACAACCTAATTATCACAATGGAAGAGTTGGGGGATCAAAAAGGGAGTGCACACCCCTATTTCTTTCGTTGGAGACATGCAACTTTGTAATGGTAGCGACAGTCTTCGAAAACCGGCAGAAGGCGAAACAAAATATTGTGCTCTTTGCCATAAAAGCTGAGGTTTTAATCGGAAGTTTTGTACGACCACGAACGCCATCCCTTAAATGTGCGTCGACCTTACATTGAAGAGTCAATTCAACCCGTAAAATTACTTAATTCCATTAAAAAGAAAGAAAGATTAAATAACACTGGTAAAGACTATAACAACAAACACATGTGATGCAAGCCTTTTCGTTGAACAGAACTTTTACTTTCGCGCTTACCGTGCAGAGAATTAAACTGAAAAGGCACTTTCGGTGATAATGAACTTAAAAGAAATGGCGTTTAAACGCATTCCATCGATGGGAAATTCTTTCCGCTCTGAAGAATATAATATATACACAGCGTTGAGAAAGAATACAAACGCTTTTCGTTTCCGTGTTCAATGAGCTTTTCTTCATCAAGTACACTGACACTTTACTTACCGGTTGAATCAACTGGTACAGCAAACAACAGCTAACAAATAATAATAATAATAATAATTTTGTTCAATACAAAATATTTGCTTGGTTATGTTTTGATGCTCATTGCAATCATGTTTACAATGGAAACCGAAAATGCATGACCAGAAATAATTGGCTGAATAAAGACGTCTTGGCTGTTGAACTTTTATCGGTGTCTGATTTTGTTCTATAATGCAATTTTGCCATCCGTGCCTATATTTCTTTTCCGCAAATAACAAAACCTCGTTTTTACAGCACACAATGGATCAAATACATTAACAAAAATAAATATACACTATAATATTTATAACATTAAACGACTGGTCGTGATTACATTGTATGATTTTTTTTATTAACATCCTAAAAGAGCTTTATAGTTTTGTTAAAGTACGCTCCGAACTAATCAGAGCTGAAAACAGGTCACTTTTGGTGACCCGGCCTGATCCGAATATAGGTGAACCTGTCCGAAACTTGACCTGTGGGAAACTTAACTCGAATGACCGGGATCCGGTCCTGATTGAAATCACCAAACTGGGTCAACTCGGCGACCCGATGTTCGAATCTTGACCCAGTGGACCCACCCGCTGATCGGTTTTGTTCCTGAGATTAGAATCGATCAATGTTATGTGAGATTCCTTGAAAAGTGAGCTCATTATACGGGAACTTCATATTATTTTTGATAGTTTTAAAAAGATTTCAATGCTTTTATCCTATTTAATACTTGAAACACAAAATCCTTTCAGAATAGCCTTTTCGAGGAGGGTACGTGCACACCTCCGGCGACATTTTTTGCTCTTTTTGGCGCCGTTTTTTTTAAACTGGGGAGTAACACCCCTGCTCCCGGTCATTGCATGTAGAAAGTCTGTTCAAACGCAACGATGCATAAGGAAAGGAGAAAATCTCTGCTCGCCCTCCGGGTCAAAATCGTGACCTGTTTCAGGTCTGGAGCTAATACGTTCAATGGACCCGGTTTAAACCAGAGACCACATGCAGAGATAGTAAGCATGCTAACAATTCCGCCAAACAAAGTTCGTATAATCACATTATTATTATTATACTTTATTATTATTATTGCGAACTAACTATTGAAAGGTTTGTTAAACACAGGTAGACTCTCTGTAAAAGTAGACGAACTGTTCTGTTGGACGTCTTTACCTCCACCATAATAATGAACACTTGAAGTCTACCGGAACGTTCTAGTTTGTTGTTTAACCAAGATTCTACTCACAATCGCGAAAATCCGGTACCTTGATGTCATCTCAGATAAACAAGCATTCAATTTTATACAATACTAACTGATTTGCCCGCCCGTTGGTGCGGGGGTGAACAAAATATGTTGGCAAAAAATCATTCCGATCGCTTAAGCACTTTTTGCGTGATACTCACTTTTAGTTTTAGAGAGATGTTCATAATACTGGCAACTGGGTTGGTTAGGGACAATACTGGGTCGTTTGATGTTTATGCCAAGTCTGGTGCGGATACATTCAACGGTATTGTTTTTTTAAAGTACACTGGCAACACTGAAAATTGAGGTGCTTTGGGATGGTGATACCCACAATATTTTTCTACTAATGTGTTCAATAAGGCTGATGACAAGTTTGGTGCTGTAAGCAACTTCAAAAATTGAATTTTAAAGAAAATAGGTAAGCAACACTGACATCTGCAGTGTTTGGTGACTGAGACACCCTCGTTTTCTTTTCTACTGTGTTGAATAATGTTTATACATCTAGATAGATGCCAGTTCCTGAGTTCAAAGTTGTCGATTCTTTTCACAGATACTATAAAGAAATGCCTCCCCAGATATCTCCGGACAAGGGGGTTTAAACTCGTCTAGCTGAGCTGAGACCTCTCCAACGACACCTCATCCACCTTCCTAGCCCTAGTTTTTTTCTAAGTTGATAGTTATCCCTTTTTTATCTTATCTAGGTAATCTATTCGGGTTCGAACTCATCTATCCGAGACCTTTCCAACGAAACCTCTTGCAGACAGACAGATGGACAAAGCGGAAATATAAAGTCTCATCAAGAGACTTAAAACGAATGTATTGTTATTGTCTGCCGCTGACGACGACGTTCCAAAGAAGCTCATCCATCGTCCCGACCTCTTTCTGTACTACTTTTTAGACATTACGTCACAAACTAATATCTTGTTGATTTTTCCATGGACATCAGACACAATCAAGACTAACCAAACATTTCAAGATATGAATACCGAGCGGCCGAAGCTCAATGATATAGAGCCCTGACTTAGTTTTCGAGAAGTCGTGGGTTCAATCTCAGTAGACGACCATCCCGACTGAGGTTTCTCCAGAGTTTTACTCCAGTCAGACAAGGCAAATGCCGGGACGGGACGTTCAACTTATGCCCTGGCTGACACGTTCTCGTATCCCCCTCCCAATCTCGGTCTGAGTCTTAGATACCTAAAGGCCCAAAATGAAATTCAAAATATTCAAGATATAACTACCCAATGACATCATAAAACGATACGTATAGCTCAATGTAACAAGCAGCATATTGTACTGTCAGGTAGCCCATTCCTGTACTTTAAATCCCATTGGCTGAATGGGTGTGTGACGTCACTCGAAGACAATGTACCTCACAAACAGCTTATCACAAGCTCGATGGCTGCCATTGATATTTCTTTTAATGCTTTCTATACAATAAATACAAGTGCTGCGATGACTGTGGTACGTTAATATTTCGCCTTTCAGGGGCCTGTTTCACGAAAGTACTTGTCAATTTCCAGAGGACTGTCTCAAGACCGCTAACCTCCTACCAGAAGATTTATATGTACTGTCGTTTGATTGCCTAGTTTTGGGTGTCAAAAGTTTACTAACAATTGAATGCTGTCTTGTATAATCACACTCCTTGCACAAAATGATAAAACAGTGACGGAATGAGAACAAGGGGTTGTGGCGGGAGGCTAGTGGTCTTGAGACAGTCCTCCAAAAATCCGAAATGAAAAATGAAAATTTGACAAGTATTTTCGTAAAACAGGCCCTGCTATTTGGCATGTTTTTAAATTTCCCATGGCCACCACCATTCGCTACGGCTGCTCGTATCGGGCCCTCGTCCTATTTGTTCGACGCTGTAAGAACTTTCAGTGGCGTCACCGTGGCATGGGATATGGGAATTCAATTTTGTTCCCTGTTGTGCATACCCCTGTCTACATTTAAATATGCCTATTCGAACTATCACACTACTTTAAATTCTTGCATTGTCTATCAGTATATTTTGTTTACTGATGTTATCATATTAAAATAAAAATTTGAATGCTATTATCTAGAGCAGAGTCCGAGCCGTAGAGAATATTACCCCTCCTTCCTGTACGTGTAGCTTAGAATTTAATAATACGCTACTTAAATAAATAAATAAAAAAAAAATCTCGATTCAAAACATTTAAAATTTTCTACATGATCGCTTTTAGAATCAATGTTTTGCTAAATCTGAAGATGTATTTTATACAGGGCGTCCCTAAATTAATGACCCAAACTTCGGGAGGTAATTTTTTTTTTAACATCAAACCAAGAAATGATTTCCTTTGAAGAAATTCAAAATCGTGAGTAGTTTCGGAGTTACAGGAGTTCAAAGCTATGGCAGCATCGTCACAAATGACGTCATAATTCGACACACAATGACGTATCAGCTTAGCAAATCACAGTCGAAGTAGTAGGGACTTTCTTTTTTCTTGTTTTGATGTGAGTAATCACGTTCCGAAGTTTGGAGCATTAATTCAGGACACCCTGTATATAATGCTATATTTTGTTTCCAAGATTGACAATGCAGTGCTTTCCCAGGTAATATTCGTGAACCAAGTTATATATATAAAAAAAAACATCCTTTAAATATACAAATAGAGAAAGCCCACAACAGTCGCAGAGTTTAAAATACTAAATAAAAGTCTACCAAGGAAATCGAGAGGAAGAAGTGTTTAATAATTAAGGATCTTAATTATTTGCTTCATATAATTTTCTTTCTTTCTTCCTAGTTTTCTCACTGCGTTAATTACGTCAAACTTAGACGAGAGAGAGAGAGTGAAATACGACAGCTATTGAGTCATTTCGTTCCTACGTCCTGAGTCTCATTGACAGAGTACACAGAGCTATGTCTCATTGAGTACGGCTCACGTCCGTCCACTCCTAAAGGATTACGTTTTCCCGTTTTAATTAGTGTCTCGCGCTTTAATTAAACACCACCTAACTCCGTCTCTTTGCAAAGCTAATGTCCCCCCCCCCCTCATTTTGTTGTTTTTTTGTTCGCAGAAAATTGTCGTTTTTTTCTCGAACAGGAAAAAATACTTTTAACGTGCGAAATAATTCCAGTGAGAGAGAATTTAACAAAAGAGGACAAGGCTATGTACTGGAGGAACACGTATTCAAAAATTATCCTAGTTTAACAGTCAATTTCCCTACACTGAGGAACAATTTGAAAAGTCCCTATTCACTTTTAAATTTGCCTAGTGAAGTATGTAGTTGCGATTGAACATTGTAATGCAAAGGTCCCGGATTCGATCCCTGGTGACGACAATACAGTGGATCGGAATTCACTTTGAAGCTACCGTCATTAAGACTTCATCTTTATCCAATTGTAAGGCATGTCAAACCAGCATAGGTTCACCTTGTCCAGGGACCTATCGGTTACACCTGGATCTAGATTGGATCCTATTATCCGTAGATTATCTCTTACCGCACTAATCAAGCGGTCGTGGGTTCAATACCAGGCCCTGGCTGATACCATTCCCCTACACTATCCCAGCCTGAGCCTTAGATGCCTAAAGGCTATAATTTAAAATTGATGTTTACCACACTTCCCCTACTGTACGTAATTTTATCTTTCTTGACTCAATGGAGAAGGTTTATAGACTTAAATATTCTTTCTGTGCAACGAATCACACACAAGAAATGTATATCCATTTATAAAACCTTCCGGCAGAAACCAAAACGTAAGTTTGTTGATGTAAGCAATCTATTGAGATGACTAAAACTGGTAGAAAGTGAAGTTCTAATATCAAATATTGCACGTTTAGTCACTGGATTTTATGACGACGTATCTCACACGTATAATCAACCTTCCTGAGTTTTAGAGTCACAATTTAAAAAAGAAGGAAATTCTCAACATGTGACGCACAAATGACAACACATAGCCGCAATGAACTTTGGTGTATTAAACAGAGTACGATCACAAAGACTTGTATTGTACTATATACGTATACAAATGAATGTACAATATAGTTCCTGTATGTATAAATAGACATCTCTCTCTCTCTTGTAAGCTATTAATTTCTTTTGCAATGTGTATACAATATGCATCAGTATGACTAGTGTGACGTCAGCTCCTAGCAAGGACTAGTTAATGCACAAATCTTGTCGTTGAATTTCTAATTGGGAAACTTGCAATTAATTATGATTCGTTCGAAGTACGCATTCCAAATGCATCAGCTCCATTTCACTATGACCACACTGAACACAGGGTTGGGGATTTTTGTGTAGAGAGTGGGGGGTGGGGGATATTACAAGATACAAGGACTATCAGATAATTGCTACAACTTCACTGCTGTAGACGTGTTAATCAGTATGCAAACGCGTTAGTTTCGGAGACAACTGCTTTCACTTATAAACACATACAGGGTGTCCCAAAAATAGGCTTAAATGATTGTAAAAGTAATTAACCTATCTAAAGAGAACTTTCACTAACTTATAGAATTCAAAATGGTCGTCTATTACAGGTAATTAATCTTGCGATCGCGCGCCTAGGGTGGCCAAGAGCTCTACAAATACAATTATCTTAAGTGAAAAAGGAAGGTTGAGTGATATATCGTTGGAAAGCTCTTGAAAGACATTTTTTTCTGGCTTTGAAGAAGTTTCTTGCCTTGCTACTAGATGTCTCTGAGCTCAATAGCTCATTTTCTTAGAGATCCTGATAAATTCAAGCTTTTGATTGTTTCGTACGCACATATTTAAACTAAGAGTAAACCAATCACAGAAATTCAAGAAATTAGGTTAGTGAGTTCAGAGACATCTAGTAAAGGCGAGGGAAAAAACTTACTCAAAGCCAGAAAGAAATGCGTAGTTCTTTATGAATACAGACCGCTCCTCTGCATGATTCTCTGTGGTTGTACTAAAAAAAAATCAGTGCTAGGTCTGTATGTGGACTCCCTACGGCCTCAAAGATGTCGATGAGAAACTCCTATAGCTAATATTAAATATCACGTTAATATGTGCAAATATTTTGGGTAATGGGTCCAAATTTCGTCCCCTCAAGTCTCTCGGTCCTGCTGGTACAAGCGCTATTAATACCAGTACGTGTGTGCTGGAATAGATAAACTAAGCCAGTTGTGAAAGTGTAGTGATCCAGAAATGCGTCTTTTATGGCTCTTCGATGAGTTCTCGTTTTTCTGTGAAGGTCAGAGCTCTTGCAATGCAATTACAAATAGTCATCAACGTCTAGTGTAAACGTAATTGTTATATGCGCTGCATGTCAATGGCGTAGGTACGTAGTCCATACAAGGGTATGTGTGTGTTATATGTCGTGAGGTTGACTGGCTGAGAAAGTAGGGTTTTCATGTTCGTTTATGGGTTGTGCCTAATTTCGCCCCCTTCATGAAACATCCTCCCGAGCCGAAAACCACGTGCAATTTATTCGTGCTATATGTCTAGAGGCTAGCTAATCATTTCAACGTATACGTCTTCTTCTTCTTTATTTAATAAACTGCATTATTCAAGTTTTGTTGAATGCACATTTTTTTATTATTGTTATTTTCTATCTTTATATACTTGTGTATTAATTCACTAGATTTGACTGCATATTATGTTTACTTTAAAAATGCCTTTTTGTAACTCACATTTTGCAAACTAGTAATTACCCACTTTTATCGCATTTTTATGGGGGGACGAAATTAGGAACTTTTTATGTGGTCGTGACGCTAGTAGGTACTTTTACAATTGCGCTTCTTGGGCACCAACACTTCCTTAAGCCCCTCGTACACGATTCAATAAAGCTTGAACAAGAGCGTTGAACAAGCAATTGGATGAAAATAACGTCACGAGTCAGAGACTCCACACAGGAAATCTCTTGAATTCAAGTCTTCTCATCCAATTCGTCCTATTTAGAACCTGTCCTATTTTTATTGAATTCAACGGAGTGATCTACCAATCACATCGCTGGTGACTTGAACACGTGACAATAGTGCTTCCAGAATGCTAAAAATTAAGATGTTAACATGGAGCAGGGAATTTTTAAAGCCTTGTTTTTATGATGCGAAATAAAGATATTATCAGAAAATCAAAATAAAATAAATAAAATATCGCTACAAGAAATTCCATCGCAT
The DNA here is from genome assembly GCA_022664845.1 of Lepisma saccharinum. Taxonomy (NCBI): domain Eukaryota; kingdom Metazoa; phylum Arthropoda; class Insecta; order Zygentoma; family Lepismatidae; genus Lepisma; species Lepisma saccharinum. The sequence goes on along the minus strand of JAGDQP010041427.1, from coordinate 3,063 downwards.
CTTGCTGAGGTAAAGTGTACCTGATGTTTCTTCTGTAGTTTTTGTACAATCACTATTGCAATAGAAATTGATACAGAGGGTTTACTATAATTCCTAATGAAGTTCGTATTGTATTTAGAAGCAGTAGGATATTAATATTTAAAGTGCCACTGAGTTGCTCATAATTTATGTGGAAAGGTCGAGTTTTTATTTACTGTATGTAGAAAGTTCAAAGCTGCTAAACATAGAAGTATCTGGGTACACTTTACTATACGGCACAAAACAATGTAATCTTTTCCAACGTACGTGAAAGTGTTGTAACTTAAAATATAACAAAGTTTCGAGTCATGGAAGTATTAAATTAGAGTGAAATAGCGAAAAGTACTTGGAACTACTTGGCTGCTTCCACGTTGGTGAGCGAGCACATTAAACCGTGCATGACATAGCGAAAAGTACTTGGAACTACTTGGCTGCTTCCACGTTGGTGAGCGAGCACATTAATTTGTGTATGAAATAGTGAAAAGTACTTGGAACTACTTGGCTGCTTCCACGTTGGTGAGCGAACATTAAACCATGCATGAAATAGCGAAAAGTACTTGGAACTACTTGGCTGCTTCCACGTTGGTGAGCGAGCACATTAATTTGTGTATGAAATAGTGAAAAGTACTTGGAACTACTTGGCTGCTTCCACATTGGTGAGCGAGCATTAAACCATGCATGAAATAGCGAAAAGTACTTGGAACTACTTGGCCGCTTCCACGCTGGTGAACGAACACATTAAACCATGCATCGCATATAATAAAAAATCTAACCTTCTTTAACCCGCCTTTGCTTATTCAACATTGTGGCCATGATTTTTGTAGCAAATAATGTGTCATTCATAATACTACGCAATGCTATTAATATTTCGCCGCATCCCTACAATCTGCATGTAGTAACGAACGCAAATAAATCTATTCCGACACAAAGTGTCACGATTAGTATGCCTCCACATGGCGCTATCTTGATCAACTGGAGTGCGTATGTAACGAAATAATAATAAAATATGCATTTTCACTTTGGATTGTTAGTTGTTGTTAGATGTTTATAAAAGTGCGTATAACCGGAAATAAATATAAATTTATAAGGATTGAAAAGAGTTTTGAATAAAGCAATAAAAAGTCGATGTTCGAGGCATCACCAACTACGGAATCGCAGCCGTTAATCAGGTTGTTATTTTATTAAAAGCGACGCATATCATGTTTAACATTCACTCCATGTTCCCACTTTCAACGCAGAAAGAGCAAAACGACTCATGTGCTTTTGGCTCCTTCATACTTCCGCTTAACTTATCGAATCGTGTACGAGCACCATCCAAGCACTTTCAACATTACTTGGATACAACCCTTTGATAATTCCAGTTGGATCGTGTACGCACTCATCCAACTGCTTGTTCAAGAATTTGATTCTATGTTTATTGAATCGTGTACGAGGGGCTTTGTACAGGTAAGTGATTTGGCTTGGTTTCCAGGTAAAGGGATCATTAACGCTGGGACTGTCGCATGTTGGAGCTCTTACGTAGTGTTGCCACTAGACGAGACGAGACATAGAAATGGCTATAGAAAACGAGACGAGACAAAGCTCTCGTAATGTAAAGTATACATCTTTCGAGACGAAACACACTCTGGAGAAGACTATTTTGGAGACGAGACAGCCTAAATCTCGTCTCGTGGGGAACACTACTCTTACGTAATTTCAGGAATGAAAATGTGCATAGGAGACAAAATTTGGGCCCCCTACCTTATAGTTACTACCCCAACTGGTCCTCTTTAATATTTTTGGAATTGAAAAGAAGTTACAAGGCTGTTACTGGTGCAGCAATAGAGGAAGAGGATCAATATTCAAAAGACGTTTCACATTACAGTTTACAATTTTAAAACTAATCGTGCCTCCTCACTACAGAGTTCTAAATGATAATGCCATCTTTCTGTCTTTAATGTACTTACGTTTTTTTATTGCACGAAATTTCAATGTTAATCATGCAAATTCAAATCAAAAGGGAATCAAATCAGTCACTGAGAGAAGAAAGTTCATAATAGGGGTGTTAGGAATTCAAAAACATTCAGGAAATGAAATCTGGATTCGGAATGCCATATTTTGTCATTCCGACAGAAGTTTACTCATCTGACTTCGAAACTACATCTTTCTGAATTACACAAGACAAAGAAGAATTTTGTTTATCATTGACCCCGGTGAATGAATGGTTTAGCTCGTCAGCTTGTAATAACTTCCTGAATTCGATATGCGGAGAAAATGAGACACTCCGTATTGTCGGAATTCCGGAATGCAACGTCTTTTGAATTCCAAACAGCTGTGGTTCATAACCTTTTCCTCCCAATTTTTACAAGCTTTTCATTAACATCCTCTGTAATCATGTTTCATCTCTGGTACCAAATCTTGCAACGTTAATTTAACTCATTCCCCGACGTCATACAATGATGAAATTTTGCACAGCGGCGTAAGTCGGGTGACAATACAACATTTCATTGTTATTTTCATATATTTCTATATATGTATATATTTTAAAAACATATTTTAATATTTTTTTTTATATTACAGGCATCTTTATCCTAAAATAAATACTAGCCTGCACCGCGGTTGGGTTTGACTGGTTGCAGAACAGTTTAGGATTTGGGCCAGAAAATATTAGCTGGAGAAAAGTATGAATACCGAAATAACCCGAAAAGAATAATAAATAAAATAAATTTAAAAAGGATTAAAAAAAGGACTTAAAAAAACCCCGCCTTTTTAAGCAAAGAAAAATTGACTAAAAAGTAATATATATATATATATATATGAATCGGAAAATACAAGCGAGGGTGCTCTTAGATTTTACGATAAGGTAAGCAAGAACACCCACGCTTTTATTTTCCGATTCATAAATTTATTATTTTTTACTTTTTAGTCAATTTTTGTTTGCTTAAAAAAGGGTGTTTTTTTTTAATATTTAAGTATCTTTGTTGAAATCGCTTGATTATTGCAGTGAATATCTAAACTTAACATTGAAGCTATTTCAATAACGAACAATATGAAGAATAAAAAAAA
>JAGDQP010041426.1:4845-16910 GCA_022664845.1 Lepisma saccharinum | reverse complement strand
CAGTAAGTACATGCTTCTTTAGTAGAAATTTGACCTCCTGCACCTGCCTCTCTGAGGGTGGTACGGAGGAGACTTTCGTATTGTTATTGCCTGCTTATGACACCAATCAAGAAATGCATATCAGGAAAACACGTTAACAATCACCTGTGGATAGCCTATATATAGGCAAAAATTACTTAATTTATCGTTTCATGAACTGATGTGCTGTTTACTAGGTCCACTTGGAGCCATCGTGAGTAGCTGTCTACTATTATCAAACAATTTTTGACTGCAAAATCAAAGAAATCTAGGTGAATACTTTCAAAAGGTGTATCACATTTTTCCCAAGCAGAATAATAGATGTGAGGTCATGCTTTTTGGAAGAATAATAGATATGAGGTTTTGCTTCTTGGAACTGTAAGCATATGGGGCAAATGTAGCCTAGTCGGTAGCGCGCTCGACTTCAGTGCGAGCGGTCCCGGGTTCGATTCCCGGTGGGGACTCAAAAATGTCGGTGTTGACCCAGCATCGTGAGGACAATTGGGGAGCTGCTGTGAATAAAAGACACTGGCGATCACAGTGAGACCTTCGGCTCTACTCTCCCAACCCGTCTGGTCAGCGTGGGAGCAGTAAACCAACTCCTCCCTTCGGGGAGAGGCCTCATCCACTAGTGGATTGAATATGGCTGTGATTTATTATTTATTTATATAAGGTAAATTTAAGACAAATGAAGGAGAAAAAAGGATTACTTACAGCTTACTAACGCATTAGATCACACATTTTCACATGTACACACAAAAAATGTAACTATATTTCGTGTATTCACACTTGTTGAAGTAGAAAGGAAGAGAGCGAAGTTCACGTGTTTACAAAGTACAAGTCTAACGAAGAGACAGTGGCGACACGTAGCGGACAAAGCATCAAAACTGGAGAACAACTGACTGCTGTAGCGCGTAGATATCCGGAACTTGAAATAATAATAACTGTATAGCGCGTAAGTACAAGGTGGGATCGTGGATGGAAATGTGTTGAAAATGCAGAGGAAAAGGGGAGTTTAGAGTTATTGAAGGTTAAGGCCAGGTTTTATTTTCGCGCTCAAATCGTGAATAAAGGCATTCTCCCACAGACGGCGTGTTGAGGATCTGGTCGTAGGGGGTAAAATATGGATTATGGCAACCAGGAAAGATAGATCAAAATTGGTATTGTGGGACTCGGTGTGCAAGGAAACTGGGGCTTCCGGTTTGTTGACAGTACAGAAGTGAAGATGGTTATTAATTCGAATGTTAAGAGCACAACTTCTTTCCCCCACATAAAAGGCATCACACAACTTGCAGGTTAGGATGTATATAACATTAGGGGTGTGGCATGTACCCTTGGGATTGAGGGTGTACCGACCATTAGCAGTATTGATAGTGATTGTGGGAGAAGTGATGAAAATGGAGCAGACATTACAACTGGGTCTCTGGCATGTCTGTGCGCCGGTTTGGTGTGGTGGTAAGGAGGGATTCGTACGGACCAAGATGTTTCTAAGATTAAGTTGATGTTGAAAAACTAATCTAGGTTTGGTGGGGAATACTGATCTTGTGTCTGGGTCGGATTCGAGAATGTGGAAATTAGAGTGTAGGATTTGTTTGACCTTGATTAGTTTAGAATGGAACTGGGTGATTAGAGCCGGTGAGTTGGATTTTTGAGTGCGTTGAGTGTGTGAGGATGCACGGCGGATCTGTTTGGTTACAAGGTTAGCCTCGGTTGACAAGAGCCTCCCGGAGGCGTTGGTTGTAAGTTTCAGCAGCAGAGGTGGTGGAATTCAGGCGTTGTCCTCTGAGGGTAAGGGAGAAAGGAATCGCTTTCTTGGTGTGGTAAGGATGGGAACTTGAGTAGTGTAAATACTGCATATGGCTGGTGGGTTTTATGTGAACGGAAGTGGTCAGAGTGTTGTTTTCTAAGGTGATGTGCACGTCAAGGAATGTCACTCTTTTGTCGGAAATGGACCAGGTGAACTGGAGAACACGGAATTGGTTCTGTTGTTCTAGGAATGTCTTGAGACTGGTTTCACCATGAGTCCATACCATACATGTACACATAAAAAAAGTCACTATATTCCGTGTATTCACACTTTTTCAAGTAGAGAGGAAGAGAGCGAAGTTAAGAGAGCTATGCTATGGACTCAAGGTGAAACCAGTCTCAAGACATTCTTAGAACAACTGAACCAACTGAACTTGCCTTCCTTCATCTCCTTGCATCGTAGAACTGTGTGTTCCGGGGTAGCGACCACACCGGAATAATGGCAAAGGTTGTCTTCAACTATTTTTAAATCTCTTATTAGTTTATTTCTATACGGTCCGTATCCCGTAAGGAAGTGGAGTAGAAAACCTTCAATTTCGACTTCGATGTCCAGCCTCTCAGCCACGCTCGGAAAAAAGGCATAAAGTCTTCTTGCATTTTCAGTTAGTCCAAAATTGCTGCCATGCACTGCTTATTACATCTGTAATCTTTTGTTTATTATTAGCTTGGATCTTTAGTATTTGTGTGATTTTATTTAGGTTGTCTTTTTTAAGCCAGTACATAGCTCCAAGTTGTTTGATTGGGAGCCGTAGCAGCGGCTATTTGTAATGCCTGCACTGAGGTTGTTATGTAGACTTTTAACATTCTGAACAGAATTTGGTGTTGTGCTTTATCTACAGTTTGTTTTTGTCTGGTGTCATTCATTCTATGACACCAGACACTCGCTCCCTATCCAATTAATGATCTATTATTACGTCGGGGTACATTTTAATTAATTTTATTAGGATTTTCAGCTCGTTACTTGCAATGTTTATTAGCTTATGTGTTAATTTAATAGTTTTATTTTTGGTAGTTTAATTTCTCATCAAAAGTGATTCCTAAGAATTTGAAATGTTCTTCTCTTTTTATTGCTTCATTATTTATTTTTATTATTGGGCCTCTACACCTATTTAACTTCTCTTTGAATAATACGTATTTTGTCTTTTCCGCAGATGTTTGTAATTTATTATTTTCGCACGAAGCAAGTGCTGGTGTTATTCTATTACGAAGTTAAGTGCTGTTGTTATTCTGTAAGTGCTGTTGTTATTCTATTTCATTTTTGTTGAATTTCGTTTCTGCTGTTTCCTTTCAGCATTACTGCCAGATCGTCGACATATCCGATTACACACTCTGCCTCTATCATTTCGTTTAGTTTCTCCAAGCATATATTACATGGAAGGCTATATTCCATAAAATCGGTCTTAGGACCTATCCCTGTGGGCATCCTCTTGTTCTCTTGACCACCAAGTTATTCGCAGCATCCGCTTCTATTCGTCTGTTTGTAAAATAGCTTTCTATTAATTGCCATAGTTTGGACTAGTGAAAGCAACAAGTTTTTCACGATATTACACATATTCTTCACATCAAAACAAGAGGAACGTTCCTTTTAACAAATTTCGAAGTTACAGGCGGAGTTTCGGAGTTACAGGCGCTCAAAGTTAAGGCCGTATCGTCACAACTCGACACATAATGACGCAAGCGGTGTCGGCTTAGCAAACCACACACGAAGTAGTATCCGATCCATCTATCTATGTTATGTTTATGATTGGTGAATGATAATATATTCATTATTTATTCAGGGATTAAATTCTAAGTCGATCGGTAGAAGGGCTCTCATCCAAATATAGTTTCTAACTGAAGTCGTGCCGTAAATCTTCCAAGAATTATTCTTCTTGTTAACTACTTCTCAATAATAATCTACACATCCATATCCTAGATATATGTTTCATGAGGTTCTATACAAGTAGACAAACATACATGCTTTAGCCTCACACTACATTAATATTAGTATTCCTGGTTTATAAACTATATGTCGGTATATCGAACCGTTTTATAACAAACGGTCCATAACAAAACATCACAGCATGTAAACAAACAATGAACGTTTTATATCTGTTTTCATTGTTAATTCTTTTATAATGCATTTCATAAAAGCCCAGTTATATATTTTAAATCTTACAACAATCTTAAAACTTTACATTTTAAATGCATCTCTTTCAATATTGTATCCACTTCCCTTTTTGTATAAAGATATATCTGCTATCTAGTAACATACTCATTCAATCTCATTGGCTTTTGACGTAGTCTTTGAGATCATCTTTGGTCTGCTGCTATATCAACTGTTTGATCAAATCTTCTATGGTCCACTGTTAGTTGTTCGATCAACTTCTCTATTTACTAAAACATTGTAACTTCATTATTAATCTCATCTAGTCCGACACTGTCTGCTACTTCATCATTAATCCAACTTGAATCCATTTTTTGCTTCTCCTGTCTTATTTCATATTTTGGAAAAAGAATTTGATGTTCGTGGTACAACTGAATTCTATCCTCAACACTCACCCAAACGGTATTTTTACCTTCCTTTCGCAATATCGTTCCTTTTAGAAACTTTGGTCAACTTTGATTTACCCCCAAACTGCCTTTCACTTTTCAAATTGTTGACCGATCTCTCTATCATTGTTAGTTTCTTGACTATCACTGGATGTTTCACTCAAGGATACCTATTTCTGGGTTCATAGGCCAACAATCAAGCAATTGGCGATTTGTTACAACCCTTTGTCGGCACCCAACTCAACGCTGCTAATAAATTTTTCAGCCAAACTAAGTGTGCATCTTTCTTTATTCTCCAATAGCTTTTTATTTAAACCTGATTGCATTATCTGAACAGCTTTGCTCACTGGATTATAGGGCGGAGTATGCAACAAGTTAATATTATGCTTCGCACAACAACTTTCAAACAGTTGACCGGCAAACGGGGGACCATTGTCCGCTCGTTACCAATGTCTCTGGATAACCTAACAAATGAAAACATTCGGCCAGGTTGTTGCAAGTCTCCTCCGTCCTTGTTGAGTTCACAAACCATACTGCCAAGTAATTACTGAAACTATCTATACAAATCAAAATTTTTAATCCATGGCATTCGCCGTAATCCGCATGAACTTTCTGGAACGGTCGCGCTGAAACCAGCAAAGACAAGTAATGTTTCCTGGCTGCTCTTTGTGGATCTCCTGGCACGGTAAGCATCTCTGTACAAATCCTGTTCTGTATGTGGCCACCACACCAAATCCTTAACCAGTTCCATCAGTTTGTTGTAACCTATATGCTGTTCATGAATTAACATCAAGAATCTTTGAGGTAAAACCACTCTGCATCCGAACATCAGACAACCATCTTGTATTGTCAAAAGCTCTTCCTTGGCAAAGAATCCCATCATCTCCGACGATATTTGATCATTAGGCAATTTACTAGGCCAAACTTCTTATACCCATGTCAATACTTGCTGTAACAGTTGATCCACCATAGTACCTCCTATTACCTGATCTCTTAATAAAGGATCCTGTACAATCAATGAAACATTCTGATGATATCTGAGTTTCCACTTCCAATGGTAATCTTAAAAAAAATATGCGATTCAACTTCCTTTGTATATGAGGTCTGGCTAAAAAATAATGGGACTGGTGTCAAAAGTACGGTTTATTGTCACAAACTTACAAACTAAAGGTGATCCCCTTCAACGTACTCCCCTCCCCTATCTATACACGTTTGCATACGAAGTTTCCATTGTTGGAAGCAGTTGTGGAACTCTTCAGGTGTCACCGTCTTGAGTGCCGCTGCCGTTTTCTGCTTCACCTCTTCCACAGTCTGAAAATGAGTTCCCTTGAGGGCGGATTTTACTTTCGGAAAAAGAAAAATAATCGCACCATGCCAAGTCCGGCGAATAAGGTAGGTGTTTCAACATTGGAGGTTTCTAAACTGCAAGAAACTGTTTAACGGTAAAGCAGTATGCGAAGGAGCATTGTCGTGATGCACAATCCATTCAATGTTCTTCCACAAGAGGGGCCTTTTCTTTCTCACGCGTTCTCGCAGGTTTACCAAAACCTGCTGATAATACTGCTTATACACTGTCTGACCTGATGGTACCTATTCAATCAGGAGCAGGCCATTGATATAAAAGAACACAATGAGCATGACCTTCAGTTTCGATTTGCTCTTGCATGAATTTTTCATTCGGGTGATGGAGTTTTCCAGTTCATGGATTGCCTTTTCGTTTCCGGATCATACTAAAAATCCACGTCTCGTCACCAGTGACGATTTTCCTTAAAAAGTCCGGTTCTGCTTCCAGGCTTTCCATTGTGTCACTGCACAGGTGCTTCCGGAAGTCCTTCTGCTTCTGCGTGAGGTTTTTGGTACCATTTTAGAGCAAACTTTGCGCATGTTCAAATGGTCGTGCAGAATTTCGCGTACAGACTTTTTATCGATGCCCACCATGTCTGCTATAATTCGAATGCTGAGCCTGCGATCTTTCCGGACAATGTAATTCACTTTTGCTACATTTCCCTTTGTTGTTGCTGTGACAGGAGAACCCGATCTTTCATCATCATCAACGTTCTTGCGTCCCTCGCTGAAGCATTTGTGCCACTCAAACACTTCCGTACGTGCCATCGTATTTTCACCATAAACATCTCGCAACAGTTTCACACACTCACTCAGTGATTTCTTTAATTTCACTAGGAATTTCAAGCTAATGCGCTGCCCAATTTTCACATTTGCCATTCTTCCTGCAACACCAGTCTCTCAATTGCTGCTCACAGACTAAATCCGACTGAGAGAGGTAACACATGTATGTCATTCTCTTCTCGAAGGTTCAAGGTTGCTCTGCGCGCATGCGCTCCCCACTGCTCCACGTATACTACTGACAGGGTTGCCAGTCCCGTTAATTTTTAGCCAAGTCTCGTATGTTATTTTGTAATCGTACGATGAAAGAAAAATTACCCAACACTGAAGACGCGGCGCTGCCGTGTTTGATATCTCCTTATTTTCAAAAATCATCTTTACACGCAAGGAGTCTGTTAAAATCCTGCCAAAATAAACCAATGATTTTTTTTTAACTGCAAAGACCACTCCAAGCGCTTCGAGCTCAAATTGAGCGTCAGCTCTTTCTTTCTGCACTTGACAGCGTTGATGAGACACAACTAACAGTTCTCAACTAGCCATTTATACGGTTGTATAATATTTCCCCCACTCCATAAGCACATGCATGTGTCATAATTCCCACTTCCGCGTTAGGATCAAAGGGATGCAATACCTCGGCGAGAGCAATGCCTCTTTCACTTTCCTGAGTTCCATATTGCGCTGATCCGTCTAAGCCCAAGTAATATTCTTTCTGATCAAACTATACAAGGACGGATTCTGAGATGATAACCTAGGCATATGCCGATGGTAACAGGCTACCATACCAAGAACAGATTTTAATTGAGAGACATTACTTGGCGGCGGACAGTCCAATATCGGTTTCATCTTCTCCGAAGACACTGAAATACTACTTTCACTCATCTCAAACAAAAGGTATGTGATTCTTTATAATAAAAACTGACTTTTCTCTAGTCTAACCATCACATTAAACTGCTGAAACCTATGTACTACACTCTTAACTCTCAAAATACATTTTTCTTCTGTACGACCGAAGATCAAGATATTATCTAGATAACACAAAACACTATCTAAACCCCGCAGCAAAACATCCATGAAACGTTAAAATATCTGCGCAGAACACGAAAGCCCAAATGGCAACTGAGTTTGATAACATAGACCCCATGGTGTATTGATCCCTACAAATTTCCTTGACGGATGAACCTCTAGCTGCAAGTACGCCTGTCGTTAATCCAAGATCGTGAAACATAATGCTCCATGGAGTTGATGTAAAATATCTTCTATCTTAGGTAAAGGATAAACAATTTTCTCTGTGACTCTATTTAACGTCATCTTCAGATCCAAGCACAATTTTATGTCATTATTTTTCTTTCTCACCGTGACTAAGGAGTTGTCCAATCTGTGAATTCTACACGAACAATCACTCCTAATTTCTCTAGATTTCTTAATTCCTTTTGAAATGGTTCTCTTAGTTGAAAAGGAATTGTATAATATTTTCGGAAAATTGGTATAGCCCTTTCTTTGACCGGAATATGAACTGAGTGCCCAATAATTGGTTTGGTAATGTCACCTGAAAACACATCAATAAACGTCTCTAATAAATAGTTAATTTTCTGTTGCCTGTCATTTCCTGTTACTTGCATCAGACTCGGACTCAGATGATCTTCCTCCTCTGATGCCAACATCCATCCAATTTCGCCCTAATATTGGACTGCGAAACTTCATCGCCACAATGGTAAACGATACCGATTTGGTAAACCATTTTCTTTCACTGACACAACAATCTCCCCTTTTACTGGCAATAACCTGTTGCTGGCACCTCTTAATATACAATTCGAATTTCTCAGTGAAAGATGTCTAAAATATTTTCTTATGTATCTTTATCGGACACGGACAAACAAGCTCCTGAATCCACTTCAAAAGCCATGCAAATATTGTCACAAATGATATGCTTCAGTATAGACCCATTCAATACTTTATGATATAAATCACCCAAATCTTCTTGAATTCTATCCTTACTAATCAATTTACACGCAGAATCTCATACTGTGACATCTGACTTGGTACTCACTCCTCTATACTTCCTGAACCAACCTGATTTCATCCAATTCACGCACACTTCTGAAACTATCTTCATAAAGTTACTTATTTTAGTCAATCACATTGCCAACTGAATGTACCTTGATAAATTAATCCTACCAGTCTGCGCCATTTGAAGTCGTACCGTAAAGTTCCAAGAATTAATAATCTTGTTAACTACTTCTCAATTAATAATCTACGCATTCATATATTACCTTGATATATATTTCATGATGTTCTATACAAGTAGACAAACATACATGCTTTAGCCTCATACAACATTAATATTAGAATTCCTGGTTTATAAACTGTATGTCGGTATACCTAAGTTTTATAAAAAACGGTCCATAACATCACAGCATCTAAACAAACAATGAACGTTCAAACACAATATTTTATATCTGTTATCATTGTTGATTCTTTTACAATGCATTTCATAAAAACCCAGTTACAAATTTTAAATATTACAACAATGGATTAAAACTTTATATTTTAAATGCTTCACTTTCAATACTGCACTAACAAGTGCATCCTATTTTAGTCACTGATTGGTAATTGACCAAATATTAAAGCTCAATTATCGACAGATGTATAGCGTCCTTAGTATAATATATAGAAACACAAAATCCGTGGCGAGCCGCGGTGGCTAAATGGTATAGCCCTCATCTCTGGTGCTAGGGATCGGCGGTTCGATCCCTGCTCATGCCATGTGGGTTTTGTGGCGGAAAAACACCGTGTGCGTGGATTTTCTCAGGATTCTACCGTTTCCTCCCTATTTCTTCATTCCACCAATTCATCCCATCATCATCCATCCGGCCTGAGCCAAAGCTGTATAAATGTCTTTAAAAAATCCATGCCGTGCGATATAAGTGGTATGTGGGCCCCAACTCTCTATAGAAAGTCGGCGGGTGGGCTCAGCCCTCTCGAGCTCACCCTGAATTTAATCCCTGTATTTATTACTATATTAATAATAAATTAATTATGTTCTCCCCCCGCTGATTCTTTATCTCCTTATTTCTTTAGAAACCCTCTCTCAACGACTCCTAGTAGCCTCCGTACTTCCTTCTCCATTTGGTGTTTTCTTCGGCCTTCCCGCTTCCATAACTTGGTCACCTTGTTACCCAGCGTCAGCTGGTAACATGGCACCTCCCTAGCACCAGTCCTCTCTATCTATCTCCTCTCCTATTATGTGAACACGCTTCTGCGCAACGTTTTCTCCTTACTTCTGAGTTTGTAAAGCTTATGTACGCCTGTCTTTCCACCCTAACATGTAAGTACCATTTTAATACCTTATTTTACTATCTTATTTATGAAAGATGATAAAATAAGGTAGAATATCAGAATTCAAAGGCATGAGTACATAGGGTTACCGTATTTTGAAACCCAAAAATGCTGATACCATTCCCCTCACAAGGCATTCAAGAACCAACTGTATCATTTGTGTCACTTTGCAGCTCCTGCATATTTCTCACTAGACCGGATTATATTTGAAGCAGCTTAGCACAAAAGCGCATCATAGCTGCTCTGATAACGAGTGAAGAAAGATCATGCAATACGTTTTTGAGTGAGTGAGTGAGTGAGTGAGTGAGTGAGTGAGTGAGTGAGTGAGTGAGTGTGTGTGAGAAAGGAAGAAAGAAAGAAAAAGAAAAAAGAAAGAAAGAAAGAAAAGCCTGGGCCATTTAAATTTTTAAATACTGCTGTGCCAGAGACTTTTTATAGGATTGGAAAAGAAAATTAATGACTTTTTAATATACATACAACGAAGCTGAAATTTTGCAAGTGAGTTAACAATAGAATAATCCATCTATGGTAGAAAAATTATCTATTTACGAAAATTGGAAGCAATGATACGTGATCTTAACTGAAGTACTTTTGTGAACCATTTTTTTTGTTTTGTTTTTTTTGTTTTTTCGCGTATGTTATTTTTTTAATAAAACTGAACAAACATATAACACGATAAGCAATTACATGTTGAATATCTGTGCTCCAACCAATATTACTGTCAGTTGAAGTATGGGGTGATATTTTTCATCACTAAGAAAAAAATGCTCGCTGTTTCTTTCTCATTACCAATTGCTACATCATACGCATCTGAATCATTCTTTTTTATGATTTTCCTAATTTCATGCACGGTCAGCGTCTGAGAACGAGAAAATGTTCTTGAACTAGGTTCTGCTTCCTCAATGGTGCAGAGAAAAAAAAACTCCCACGCATCCAAAAAGCAAACTGAAGTTAGCACGCAGTTTGAAAGGAAAGTGTTATGGAATCTATATTTGGAAATGAGTGTCAGGTCATTGCGTTTACTCTGTTAGTCTTTGGGACTGTGTGTTCAGCGATCGAGATGGTTATATACTTTTTTCTTCCTCTTTGCTCGTAGAATTACGTGGTCAGTTAACCTTAAGCAGCTGACTGCTGAACTTATGGGCGAAGAACTTTCATTACTTTTTCCAGATGACACCACATAATAGAATGTGATGGTAACATCATCTATTTTACACTACAATATGAGGTCAATCAGTGTTGACAGCCTAGTTCACACCGATACGCGATAAAAAAAATTGGGAAAATGCCAATGTGCTTCAGAGTAATAATACTCCCACAGGCACAGCGGACATTTAAATGCAGGAGTATTATTACTCCGATAGGAAGGATTGGGCTAATCCTGATCTTTGGTGTTCGCATCACGTATAATTAAAAATATACGACTTTGTTCTGTCGATGTATCGGTTTCGATGTTTTTTAATCCGTTAAAACGTAATAGTGCTTGAATACGAAAAATTCGGACAAATTAGAGGATTTCTAGAAATGTTATGTGGGCAGCTATTTTCAATATCAAAAGGCGGACATGTCCGTGTAAATGCTGACGTATGGTAACATTGGTACACGAACACAATAAAAATGCGGTAACGTTTCGCCGAAGGCGTGTTCAGTATAGCAGACGGACAAAAAGAGCTGGTGCTAGGAAGCGGCAATGTTGCAAACTCTGCAACATGAGGTCCAAAATTGAGCGCTGAGGAATGCCAATCTTATTTGAATCGTATATCTTTTGTATTCCGTTCGCTGTATTAGTTACTTCCAAAGCCTATTTTCTGTAATGTAGATAAGATTCAAAAAGACTGAGCGACATATTCATGAGAATAAGATTCCATATTCATTTGTCTTAAATTTACCTTAAATTGCCTTCAAGGCTTTCCTTTGTACTAGTTACATATATATATATCAAGTACAAAGGAAAGCCGGGACGGCAATTTAAGGTAAATTTAAGACAAATGAAGGATAAAAAAGGATAATACTTACAGCTTACTTTCGCATTAGATCACACATAGTCACATGTACACAAAAAAAAGTCACTATATTTCATGTATTCACATTTTTTCAAGTAGACAGGAAGAGAGCGAAGTTCACGTGTTCACAAAGTACAAGTTGTACTTTGTGAACACGTACTTTGTATCAAACTTGTACTTTGTGAACACGTACTTTGTATCAAACTTGTACTTTGTGAACACGTGAACTTCGCTCTCTTCCTGTCT
>JAGDQP010041424.1:0-14051 GCA_022664845.1 Lepisma saccharinum | reverse complement strand
ATAATAATAATAATAATAATAATAATAATAATAATCCCTATGCGATGCACACACACCGTGAACGGCCCATGTAAGGTGGTTTGTCAGTCCCACATTCGGCCGCCTTTACCTCCTAACATGTTCAGAAGTACTAAGGATTGATAGGAGGCTGAGTGCATCTCAGAGCATGGGAGAACTGAAGAAAAACCTCCAGCGTCCTGACCAGGATTTGAATCGCTTCGTAGTCAGATGCGCTATCACCTGAGCTACGTCGACTCCAATAATTTCATTTCATTTATTGGTCTTACTGACAATACAGAAGAAGAATCCAAATTATGTCACTCGATACAATAAAGAATAAAAACACCAAATATAATGATGTGCATACACAAATACATCTAACAAAAAAAAATATATATACAATATAAAATATTAAGGGACATGATAATACATAAAAAAATCACTGATACATTTTTCATATACTTGACAAAACTTCTAATACATATCTGATAGAATGTGCTAATATCCATACATTAATTTAATTATTCCATATTGAATAACATTTTTACTTGAACTGCAGTACTAATTAATTTTTTACTAATTAAATTCCATCATCAAGTATAACCCTTAGCGTAACTTTTTGATCAAATTGTGCAAATTATCTCCGAAAACGTCAATTTTATCAGGAGCTTTTAGTTATAATAATTGGTCCGTGTAAGACTGAATGAAAAAACTTTACATCAAATATCGTTCTACGAGCTTCTTAGTTTGAACAACCTAATTCTTTTCTGAATTGCTGAATAGCGTAGAATTGGAAAAGAAATTTAGATTTTCAAGTCAGAAATTTGTTTTGGATATTTTTCAGTTTTGTCAATTACAGTTTTCTTACGAATATCATTCCATATAAGACTTCCATATTCCAGGTGATATCTGACTAAGGCACAACAAATATATATTAGAAATAGTTACATTATTAAAACCTCTAGCTATCCACTCTAATAGACTTAAATTTCTACGTGCCTTAGACAATATTACTTGTAGGTATTTTGAATAAGTTTAGAGTCAGTATGGATACCAAGATCTTTTTACTTCGAATTTCATACTTATTAATTGATTATAAAACTGATAATGTAAGCAGGTTGCGTAAGATAAGGTGGCCATATTTTTTCCCCGGTGATTCCGGGGAGAATCGTAATAACTCAACTTCTTCCTTGTTGCAATTGTAAATTTGGCTAGCTCCCCCTACCCCCCTCCTCTACATGAAAAACTATTCCATTTTTAATACTTTTTATCCATACTCCTTGAATTTAGAGTTTAGAAATGAGCGTGTATGTCAATCAGAAAATTCCTAATGTGATTTTAGAAAAGAGAAATAACAAAAAGAGCATAGTGGAAGGATTTAGCGAAAAAGTAGAGAATATAAAATTAGGACCCCTGAAAAGAGTATGTCTGGTAGCCTTGGACAGAAGTCGTTTTGAAATGTTGGAAATTGGCTGAATGGTAACCCTAGCATAATGTTACGTAGAAGCACACTACCTGATATTAATTCTTGAAGTTCGTTTCGAACATGTTTATTGAATTCTTGGAGTAATTATACGTTTTAAACGAGCCCAAAGCATCATATTTTTACAACGCTAATCACTGTAACAACTAAACCTCGCAGTTCAATGTACCCAAAAAAATACAATAATGTTACTTCTATTCTCGCTCTTAAACATTAATTATCGTACCTAAGGTACAATTAACAATAGCGAAATAAGATTCAGAAAGAGCAAACATTAAATTGCAAAAAAGCAAAGCAAAGAATGCTTTAAAGTAACTACATTGAAATAACCAATGATCACTTTTATTATTAATAAACTCTGCTATCCATCTAGTGTCCGTCTGATCAGTAATGTCTATACATGATTTAACCATCTCGGGCCTGTGACGACGATCCTGTCGTCATAAACCTTTCGGGGAATATCTCAGGAACGGTACAACTATTGTTGCACCAAACTCAGGAATGTAGGGACATAGGTCACTTGTATTCCATGAGTAATAGTTCCCCTAGAGAGGCCCAGTTTGGAACAAATGGGACACAAAGGGAATTTGGAAGTGACATTTGTTAAGTCCTCTTGTTTCTGACCATCCTCATTGAGATAAGTTAAGGGCTTTAATAGGGTTACCATAATAATTGCGAACTAAATACGGACAAATTAGCTTAAACGTTATACTTAATTAAATATAATGAAGGTCCGAAATATTAAACACAAGAACTTCATGCAGGGATTTTCAGTTTGGAGAGAGTGTAAAGTCAAAATTGGAAGGATGCAAATGGAGTTTTACACGGTTTCTATCTATTTTTGAGCATATTTTTTAAAGTTAGGGCTGCACTCGAGAATTTGGAGTGACACCTCCACAGGCAGATGGCTGAATCACTGACTCCAGCCAACATGAAGTAGGCTTAATTTGCACCCTTATTACTAGTCATATTTATCTTACGAATGAACTATCTTCAACGTGTTTTAAGATACATCTTCTTCCACCTAGTTTAAGAGAGAACCTATTCATAAAAGCACAGTGTCACAGTGGGTTTCTTCATTTACTTGTTTAAGTTTCAGGAGCCGGCCGGGTGGCCGAGCGGTCTGCGGCGGCAAGCCATCGGCTCGAATGTCCCGGGTTCAAGTCCCGGCAGGGGCATGGGTGTGGATTTTAACAGCTAAAGGCGAATCGTGAAGGGCCGAAGTCCAAAGACTGGCCCATATAAAAAAATAAAATATTTTTTTTTCAAGGTTCAGGAATTTAACTTCACTTTGTAGTAGAGTTACCATAATTATTGCGAATTAAATACGGCCAAATTAGCTTCAAGTGTATTTAATTAAATAAAATTAGACTGGGACAATAATTTGCAACATCAACATGAAATACGCACTTAATAACTTACATCATTAATAATTGTTTACACTAGGAACTTCTCTTTTGTCAAGGTCTTTTGTTCATTAAGTGTCAATATATTGGTGTTTCTAGAATATTGCTAGGTGATAACGAAGTTGATTGGCTTTTTTCTTTTGTTTTTTTACATTTGTTACTCCCACATACAAGTAAAGGCCTTAAAAATTAAATTAAAAAATTTCACATACGAAATAGGTATTTCAGTTGTATGTTTAAAAGCACAAGTATTGAGTAAATAAGACTTATTATTATCTAATATTGATCTAGAAACATAAATTGAATGACACATAATGAACGCAAGATCCTCGGACCTCCTGAAATACAAGGGCGGTAGTAGTCAGTCCTACAATAAATAAAATTTGACACATAAACATATACAATTTACAAGGACTATTTAGGGGGATGGGGGCCCTGCAATCACTGACAACGTAGTTGAATAATATAGGAACAATTTCTATTCGTGTGGAAGTCAAAAGTCCTTTATGAATAGTGTGATATGTACGAGTATTTGTGGAAATATGTCTTTAAAATAATTAACAGTCAACAACTGATTATGTGAAAAGTACGTACATTTAGTTCATTTTTGCAAAGCATTGTACGGACACGGACAGAGTGCTTAAAATACGGACTGTCCGTACAAAATACGGACGTATGGTAACACTAGCTTTAAGGACTGATGTTCTATATTTGTTTGACGAGTGGCGTATAGCCCTTTTTTAATTGCAGGATTATATTGAACTTGTTATAATATTCGTAATCTTTTTGAAAAATAACAAAATATGGATACGTCATCTGCATCTAGAAGCTTTATCCATTAAATTTACACTGCATATACCAATAAAGATGGTAGAAGAATAAAGAGACAAGGTACCGTCAGTACCCTTGATTCAAGATAGCATCCAAGCTTAGCGTGACTAGGGGAAACTAGAATCGACGTGTTTCGATCCAACACCGTTTCAATTACCTGGTAAGTCACCGCGCTGTGTTTCAAGCACCTTGTTTCATTTGTTATGTGTACTTTTCAGCTATGGTAACAACACATACTGTAAAGTTTGTTTTTAAGCTTTCTGAACAAATAATTTGTTTGCTTTATCTTCGATTTTGTGATACAGAGTCTCTCTCTCTTCTTTTCTTCGTGATAAACTCATTAGTTTTCAAAGCTTTGTGTATTTAGATAAGGTAGGACTCATAGTCACCAGAGACCCGCACTAGTACAAGTGTAGAATTGGGTACTAACAAGCAAACATACTGATTGTGAGAAGTCGTTCACGTTACCCCTGCACCATTCTGTTGATTACGCAAGGTACACTCGCATAGTACACCCATCCCTTTCCTTACTCTTTACAATATATTATACGATCTCACCAAACCATCCCGACGACGAACATGCCGATTTTTCGCATAGACACTACATCGCCATTGATCATTCCATCCATTAGTCCACAGTAGTCCTATGTTACCAACAGGGCTCCAACTGTCTACCATCGTTGCCCCGAGCAGCCCCGGGACGAGAAGATAACTGCATTTTCTACTAACACTCCTATTGTGCTTCTGGCGTCAATCACATTTCGTTTCAAGTTCATAATCACTCTCCCTTTACCTACAAAATGTTTATAATAGCAAAGGTTACAAAGTTCTACAAACTAATACGATTAAGTTTAAGATGATTAAGGAATAACGCTTTGTAAATAAAGAATATTCCACCCCCACCTCCCATTCCGCTTCCAGACAATCCCTTAAGCCTAATCCCCAATAGAGGGTGTAACACCCAGGTGGGAGCTAGCATCGGCTAGATAAAATAAAGGTACGCATCCCACCATAAAGGTAATAGATTGATAACAAAATGCCCTTCATTGTGTTTAGATTCCTCAATATTAATAATACTTTAATTTAGCCACCCGCAGTCTATAAAACAATATTAGGATATTCTTCCAACTCGAGCGTAGAAGCCACTCTATTATCAAGTGGACCAAGCTAACCAGAGCTTTGAAATCTTCTTGTTAATCATCCTGTATCTCACTTCGCCTCAATTTGTTCTTTGCAGGACCAGTACAGATTGCAGGAGTGTATATACACCTGGCCAACTATCCCTATGAGTTTTCCCACCTTCAACTCGTTCAACAAACACACGAGCTACAGAAATATCAGGTTAGTAGGTTCGTCACCTGTGACAATTATTCTAACGCTCTGGTTGTTTGGTCATATCATCATATATTGTACACTCCTCCCGCAGAACATAAAACCTAAACCAACAAAGCAAACAGGAGAACATCTTCTGCCATCTACTGTCACTCAATCAGCCTCAACTTCTCACCCAAAATTATCTGCACTGAAACAATTCCTAGACAACGCACAACTGGTTTATCACTAACAGGTATACGCTCAAGTTCCCCTTCGCTACGCAGATCAGGTAGTGACAAGTCACCTCGAAGCAAACGCACACACACTCTTAGTGCTTCTGACAACGACTCATGAATGTATCCGACTGTGATTCACACAATCAACAATCAAATGCCTCATCAGAGGCAATGGTATATTCTTTTCTTTAACCAAGTTCGAGCCCCGTTATCAAACGCCAGAACAAAAAATCTTCAAACGTAAAAAAATATGTTTCAGACAAGTCGTCTCTGAAATTATTCTTACCAGAAACGGCATCAGTATAAAATCCATCGACAGTAAGTTGGCAAACAGGATTACAAAACAAATACAGCTTTGAGATCTTCGTCACAAATGCACACTTAGCTCCATTGTCAGTAAAACCTGTCAAAATGCAACCACCACCACGACGTCCGTCTCAACTCACAGTCGTAATACATGGACTCAATCCAGACATCGAAGATGATGAAGTAGAAACTGAACTATGTGAGGAAGGACTCAATATCACGAAATGTTTCAGAATTAAAATTCAATATGGTACACCTCATGGCAATAGTATTAACATTGGATCAAATCACCATAAATACATTTCTTCAACCTATAAACGCCGTTACCGAGTCGAAGCATCTAGAACCCCCACCGCTACCACTCAGATGCGAGAAATGTCAGCAATACAAAAACCGCTCAACTGATCAATGTCCCAATCAACCTAAGTGCGGCACTGCGATGAAAACCAATCAAATCCTCCTAAATACAGCCAAGGTGACAAACCACATCCAACGTTTTCATATAAATGCCAAGGTCGCTCTAAACCGGATTAAAAAAAGATCATAGCAGTCCCATTTCCCCTACCACCAGTAACGCAACAACCACCTCATTCCATAGTTCTTCCACCTCCTACTATAGATCAAATGATCCAATTCCTCACTTGCACATTCGAAAACCTTTACCTGTTTAACAGATCAGCAGTTTTCCATCAAATCACTCTAGCAGCTCGTGAAGTCTTCGAAGCACACCTTAAAGCTACATATTCTGGACTGGACCATATGTCTTCCTTTCCCTAGCGCGAGTAGTCCCTATCCATTATGAACTTACTTTTATTTTCATATTTGCACAGTACTCATAAATGTTCCATGTATGGCTCATCTGTCTATCCATTAATCGCTAGAAAGTCTCTAGGGGAGGAGAATCGTAAATCACTTGTCCTTTATGTGTTGTCTCGAGTATTGCACCTCTCTATCATACTTCCATAACATAATTGTAAATACCTTAAACCATCTAAATGATTATAAGCAAAATGCTTATCCAGGATCTGATATTGAATAAGAAAACAAATAAAGTTTGTTAAAATTGTACGAAAACCCCTTAGTACAACTACCCATTCTAGATTCCTCTCCATGAACTCGAGTTCCCTGGCCTGAAAAGGAGGCATAACCCCCTCAACAGGTGCTGGCTACCAGAGAACTTATATAAAGTATATGAAGATTATTACATTTTATGTGTAGGCATTAAATGTGAAGCATTTTTATTATATTAGTTCTGAAGTTTTAACCCCCAAATTGTGTACATAATGAAAACAACACATATAGAACAGAAGACCGAGAACGTTAGGGAGGGGGGGGGGGAAGCACATCCAGGTTGCCATACAACAAAGTAGACAGAGGGATTGTAGTGGTTGGTGACGACAGAGTTTTCTCATATAACCTTTTTTTTTGTACCGTTGACTATTTTTTTCTTTACGTCCCTTGATTTTCCAACTAATTACGCGAATGGAAGAGGCGATGCAGGATTTCAACCCTAGACAGGAAAGAGTATACAAGGGTAGTTGTGAGAAAGAAGAGGGGGGGTCGTAGGATGTCGCTTAACGAGATGTCTCTTTTTGTCTCTCGTGTGTTGAAGGGAGGAAATGTTGACTGTTTGCAGAGGCTTTTCCTTTTCTATCTTACAAAATAGTTCCTTCCTTTCTAGTGAAATGAAATACATCACTCCTAGTTTCAGAGTTTTAAGATCGACGATATATATATCAATTTTATTTGTGTAGCTTTTTCGGACTGTTTAGTAGTTCATAATCATTCCGGTTGAGTCCAATACTTCAGTTAGGTTTCTTTATTTAAGAAAATCTTGGTGTTTTCATTCTGTTTTACAGTGCAAATGTGTTTCTTAATATTAAACTGAAAATCTTTCAACAATTTTAAACATGCCATTTTGGAAATAAGATTAATATTCATGTTTTCGAAACGACATTCTTTTATTTCAAATTAAATGAGAATGTAGACATGTTATTTGCAAGAAAAAACTTTACTCAGTTCTTAGATAAAATCTATTTTCTCAGCTTTAAGAAAGGATATGTTTACAGTGTAAATTCCAAATAGTATGCTAACCAGCTAACTATATGGCTTACGTAACTCTCAAGTTCGTCTCCACAGTACCAAAAATTAGACAGTGGATTCTGTCCTGGACAGAATCAAGCAAGTTTTCATTAACTCTCAAAGGTCCCCTCTAATATTGTCATCCCAACGACGACTCGGTCTTCCCAAGGGCCTCTTTGTCTCCGGGTTTCCAGCTACGATGGAATATAGACCTAATCTTTGTTTTTCCCGCTCCTCCACTTTCCGGCCATCTCGTCCCGTTTCGGCAAGTATATTTTTCTCAAAACCTTATTTTCAAACACTCGTAATTTATGTTCACCTGCTAGGGTCGTACACCCACTGTCGCAACCGTAAAGTATTACCGGCAGCACATTTTCAATTTCAACTTCCTTGATATTAATCACGAGGTTAGGAGTTGCTGGACTGAATAGAAACATGCGTTGTCTAATACTAAACATTTTTTATTTCTTCCGTAACCTTGTTTTGTTTCTTACACATGTTCCCAAGTATTTACAATTATTTATTTTCTTTACTGTTCTCATTCTTGATTGTTATGTATAGTTATAAATCTATTTCTTTCGATCTTTGCGTTTTGGCTTTGTTATCATGTATTTTGTTTTCTCTATTTTCTCCTTTAGACTTATCTCATCGCACGCTTCTATTAGGACCTCGGTGTTACTTAGTAGTGTGCATTTATATCATCTCCTATTAAATCTACAACATCCGCGTGTACCAACTGTTTGTTCAAGCCATTCAATGTTAGTCCCCTTTTGTGCAAGAACTGATTTCTCAATTTTAATGGAGGAATTTTTTACAGTATACCTCCATTAGAATATACGAATATCACATATAACTATATAACAGGCCGAGATGGTTTCTTGGCCGACTCCTTTTTACATCGTCTTCCCCACCCTATTCTGGCCTGAGCCTGAGATGCCTAAAGCCTATAAATAACGTAATTAATTCATATATATAGCCTACAATTATGAAGATCAACTCGAATGAAGAAATAGGGTAATCATGCCTCGAAAGATTGATGACGTGGTTATAGGACCATGTGTGAGCAAAGTAAGTCATCGATAGCTCGTTTAATCAGCCTTTCCTTTGTTTGCGTATTTGTTACATAAAAATACATTTATTCAGCTCCCGTGGTTCAATGGTTAGAATCTATGATTTCGGATAAGTACTCGAGAAGTAGCACAAGTTGGAATTCTCCTCTCGCCATGCGGCTGTACCTCAGTTGGCAGAGCGTTAACTTATCAACTGAAAGATTCTGGGAACGAACCCAGCGGCCGCAGTTCCTGAATGAGTTTTTTCAGATCTTCTTCTTCTATCAAATCAGTGAAATACAATAATTGTACCTTCAAAACTAGGCCCTGGTCTACCTCCTTCTCACATAATCTGTTCCACCCGGACTGGGCCAAAGTTGCCGAAAGACCATAAAGAAATTTAAATTTAAATTAAAAGTTCGAATCAGGACTGTTGAATCCCGCCGTCTGACTGAAATATTCAGGGCAGGGATGTTAATTAGAATGTAGTCCGTCTAATACCTTTACTATACTTACGACCCGATGGATGGGCGTCTTTTTCATCCATTCTTATTACCATGCCGTTTTGAGAATCACAGTTCCGAAAAATAAATGTTTCTGAGCCCAAATCTGAGATAATTTTTTCTCTAGCTACTTTGGGTGAGGCGCTGACCTGCGTGAAGCAAGGACAGACGGACAGAGAGATATTTGTTTAGAAGACCTTAAAAAGTCGACCAAGAAAAGAATAAACTATTTGGAGAATAAAATGTTATTTAATTTGAGATACCTTTCCAATCTCACATTTTTAAAAGTACTTTTTTCCTGAGTGAGATTTAAAACGCAAATGTAATGAAGTCGTAAAGAACATGGAAACACAGTAGCGGCTTAACGTATCCAGAAGGAGTTTAAAAAATCCAAAGCAGAAAAAAGAAAACTATGTGAAATAGTGGTATCTACCATATGAACGCAGACTCAATTCTGTTACATAGTAGATCTTACGAAAAGCATCTTTTTTTTTCGTCTAGAAAAGAGACAACCTCGTAAGTAAATGAAGTGAGGCTGGAATTGAAAGTGACTGACGGTTGTGGGTTTTACGACCTTTCTTTCTCTTCTTTTTCTTAAAAGAAAGGTAAGAGGGAAAAAAGTGATCTCTGCACACGTTCACAAGTCTACTGCTTCCCAAGTCGCTAAAAAAAAAAAAAAAAAAAAAAAATAGACTCCGTGTGATGGAAGGAGCGCTAGGCTTGAGAGATACGCTCTGCTCGTAAAATGAGAGGTGACACGCGGCCAAGTTTTCGACATTCCTGCCACAAAGTACTAACTTCCATGTTTGTTTGGCGGGAAAAGGCAAAGGAATAGCTAAGTATATATATATATATGTGTGTGTGTGTTAAAGGGGGGGGAGGGAGTATGTGTCTGTGAGGGAGACAGAAAGGGGTAGCACAAAACATATTCATCGCGCGTGACGTGAAACAGTCAGAACTGCTAAGGTGCTGTGCAGCCATTTTGAGGTACTCTCATAAAATTAAATTAACTGGGTGACAAGTGACGTTGTCCAGGTATTGCTAACTAAAGCTTAACAAGGAAGAGAAACCTAAATAATATGGTGGTTTAGTGGAAACTCGTGCTGCTGACCTCGTAAATTCTGGGTTCAGATCTTGGGATTGACTCATTCTGGCTCGCAAGGAAACCTTTACTGTTCTTCAACTTGTTTCCCCTCCCTCCTCAATTGTATAACACATTACCATGTCTCCATGATACTCACTCGATACCCACCGCCAGTCACGTATCTAGAAATTGGTTTCCGGGGTCCAGCGCCTTGGGGACGGGGAGTTCCAGAGTCTGTCTGGGTGTGAAATTTACGTAAAATGAATTTAAGTTTATCTAAATTTATAATAATTAAAAATTATATGAATTTCGGAGGGAGTACGGACCCCTAAATACGTCTCTGCGCACCGCCGTTAGCCCTTCAAGCCGGTTTGCCGTACGCGAGAGAAGCCAAGTACTTGTAGCGGTTAGCCGTACGGCGTACGCTCAATGTAATACTTTCGTAACGTTGCGTTATTTGCCATCTATTGGTAATATATCGCTAGAGGAGGCTTGTCTTTACTGCCATCTGTTGTTAGTTTTGTCAACTTCATGAAAAGACCTACATTTTTGCTGTTCTATGCAGACGGGCAAAGGCTAATGGGAATTTCAATTCCAGTTCCAGGGCTTATTTACCAATAGCAGCAAAAATGAACAACAAAAAGCACAAAATAATAAAAAACTTTAATTATAATATTTACTTTACGTGTACAAGTACAAAAACAATTTTGTCTAAAATAATGCATGTGGCTACAAGGTTGCACCCGAGTTCCTCTCTCCGATATACTGTGGCAGTCCACGTGACCTAGTAGTTGATTGGTGCACCAGACGATCTAGAAAATAATGTCGGGTGCATACATACGTTCAGCGACAGCCAAGGCTGCAAACCCAATTAGTTGAAATTATTCCGCAGAACATGACAATCCTTAGACAAAGATGAAGAAAAATGCATTAATTTATTAGCCCTTCCACTGAGTTTTATAAGATTTTGTGTACTACGAGTATCATTATATAAGACAATATGCACTTCTTAGTTACAGAAGTGCACGTTTTACCCTTAAACGTAGGTACCACAACGACAATTCTCGTACATTTCAGCTAACCAGAGTTCGCAGCCTCGGCTGTTGCTAAACGCGATTGGAAATTTGTAGATTCACAGCTTAATTGTTGTCGATGATAATCGGAATTTTCAGAGAAAACTTCGGAGTCTACTTATTGATAGAGTAAGTAAAGTAAAGTAAGAAAAGTAAACGTTAAATACATCCTGGGAATATTTTTCGATATCATAGGGGTTGTCGAAAAATTCCACTATTCAAAAATCTAAAAAATGATGAAGATACATCCAACCATATGGCTTCTAATTGAACATAATTTTGAGAACAGAAAAAATCACAATAACATTAGTCGACAGGACAATAGAGAGAATACCAACAAAAGGATCGGCCTTCGGACTGGTCTTCTGGGATATTGCATTCCAGCCTTGTCTGCTTGAACTTCACAAATTGGAAGAAACAAATGTGATGGTGTGACATCCGGAAATAGAAGACGCTTGGAGCGGAAAGCAAACAAAATTATAAAAATACTTGCATCATGGTGTGGCTAAATAAATTAAAAGTATGAGTTGAAAAAAAAAACAAATCTTTGTAATTCAAAGGTAAATTAAATTGCAAAAGGACACCAAAAATACATATTTACGACCTTCCTATTGGCAGAGTAGAATATTTAGGCATTACGTTAGACGAAAATTTAAACTTTAGGAGACATACTAGAGAAACCATAGTAAAAACTATAAAATATCAAAAAAACTTGTAAAAATAGCCCAACAAAATTTATACTTGCCATTAAAAATGTTGAGACTATACCATGATGCAATTATTCGCTCCATAGTAGCATATGGAGCTAGCGCATGGGGACATAGAATGCAAGACATCAAGCAATCATTAGAGGTAAACAGAGCGCAAAGGGTAGCTTCTCCTATTACCATCAATAGGGGGCCTGCAGAACAACATCGACAGAGGCACTCCAGTTTGCAACGACAACCCTATCTATGCACCTATAAACTAGACAAATGGCGGCGAGCTACTAACTGAAAAGGAACAAACCTGAAAAAGTACCAACCACTTTGGGAAAGAGAGTTGAGGATTTGCACCAGCTCAAGGGAGAGATGGTTAAAGAATGGCAACAACAATGGAACAGATCAACAAAAATAAGAAGTGTAGACGGACTATTTCCCTCAGTGGAGAAGAGATTAGAACTAGGTGATCTGGTCTGAGGGGCTAATGCATTTCATCACTGACAGGGTTGATTGATTTAAATCAAAGTGATTTAAATCATAATTTAAATTACGATTTAAATCAGATGATTTTTGAAAAAAAAAAAATGATTTAAATAAAAAATATATTTAAAAAAAAGTAGACATAAAGCGCAGTATTATTAATCATTCTGTGATTTGAATCATATGTAAGCTTGAAATTTACCGTTTAGTACTTACGTGATGATAGGCTCTTATCATGTAAACCAAAACCAAAATGATCATGTAAACCTAGAACTTAACGAACTATTTGAGTGATTCATTTTGATTGGCGAAATTTTAGAAGAGAACATAGGAACCCAATTCACATTATAAGTTTACAATTTGTATTACAAATGTGTTTATTTTTGTATACTACGTATGAAAACGAGCACTCGCTTTCTGTGCGAGTGGTCACATATTGAAATCCCGCCGAGGTCCATTGAACTAAGTGGTTTGGAACCCACTTTACCAAAATCTGTAGGTCCCGTCCTTAGAAGCTATCCAGCTCGTTTAGGACGTTAATAACAATTCACTAACGTATGAAAACGAACACAAAGATAACAGAAAATTTAGTTTTTGTGTACAAAACAAAATTGTTGTTTCTTAACATTTCGTAACATAAAATTTCGTAATATTTTGTGCATTTGTATCAAATTATTGATTTCTTCACTAATTGCTCAAAAGTAATTTATATTGAATGGAAGTATAAAGTTTACCTATGTTTATGCTGAAGGATGAAAATGAAAAGCTGCGTATCATCTATTGATATGACTGTATTAAATAGCTCTCATTGAATTGTATTTTATTTAAGACCTCTAGGCAACTTGGATTAGACGAATGTATGATGATGGGAGAATTGGTGGAATAAAAAAAGTGGGAGGAAACGAGAGAACCCTGTGAAAACCCACGCACACAGTTTTTGTTCCCCACAAAACCCACATGGCACGATCCAGGATCGAATAGGACCTCCACGGTCCAGAGGTGAGCGATGACGGCTATACCACTGAACGACTGCGGTGCTAAGGAAGAAAGCAAGACACAGAGGTCATTTTACAAGGAAAGCTGATACGTACCAACATTGCAAATTGTTTCTTTTTCGAAGTTCATTGCGGTGTATATTCCTCTGAAACCATTCATCGTGTATCGACGAAAGTAACGTAGAAGTTTCCTACATGTTAACTTCCCTTTGTAAAATATACCATAAGTAACTCTATGTCTTCCTTCCTTTAACAAAACTATTACAAGTTGTTGTAATTGCCTATTTTCCATGGCTATTTTCCACAGCGAACAACATATATTCGTGAATTTTACGTAAGTTTTTACTGGTTAAGGTATTTGAAAAGAAAAGGCTGACTTAGTATCTTTTTCAGAGCCCCAAGTTATTTACATAAAAAATTGAATTAAATAAAAAATGTCGATTTAAATAAAAAAATCAACATAAATGATTTTTGAAAAAAAAAAAGCTTTTTTTTTAATTTACTGATC
>JAGDQP010041423.1:0-16910 GCA_022664845.1 Lepisma saccharinum | reverse complement strand
TTTTTTTTAGAAACGGCCGAAATAGCCTAGCTTCCATTGAGGGGAACTACAGTTTAGAAAACGTGAATTGCGGTTAACTTCGTTCGAAATTCCCAGCGGACACCATTCCTTGTTAAGCTGCACCAAGAATTAAATATTATTTGTAATGCTACACACAAGCCTATCCTACAAATAACTATTTCTGTATACAGCAAATATTCTTCATTCGGGAAACTGAAGAGAAAAATGCGTATGAGAATAATCACCAAAGAATAATTCGCGAAATTGATGTCATGTTAAATGCATGTATGTGGTGTCATAACTAAAGCAGCATATTGACATAGTGGCTCGCGACAGTGATAACTATGCACTGAATGTAGAATGTTAAACATGCATTTGAATTTGCAATTTTAACTACGCATAATTGACACGGGACTGCACATAATACTCTACAATACTACAAACACTAGAACCCTAAAAACACCAAGGTGGGTCCAACGGACCCCAACGGTTACATTTTTGTGTTGTTGTTTTTTGTATTTCGCTTATATTCATGGTTTTCTGTGCCAACTATATTTGCAATTTTCTACGTTTTTCACCTGCTTTTGAATGTTAAATCCGTTTTGTATTTTTATACAAGGCTGCGAGTCCAAAATAGTAATATCAAAACCCAAGGTGGGTCCATTGGACCCTTATACATTAACCGAAGATTAGCATTATGAATAACACTATCGAGGTGTTGGCAACACTGGAGTTACACAGAGTTGGCAACTCTAAATGCAAGGGGAGTTGGCAACTCTGACTGCAAGGGGAGTTGGCAACACTAAGATCGTCACCTGTAGATGGTTTCGCGCTGCTTTTCCTTTTGTATTAAGGTTCGGCAAGATGACGGCTTAATGGATGGAAGCTGCTGAAATTCTTAGTGATTAATTTGCTCTACTTCATAGTAATTTTGGACTTCTTTCCTAGAAAATTTACGAAGATATGTCATATAGTGACTCAATGCTTCTAATAGTGTTCCAAGTTTGAAATTCAAAATTGATAGTGAAATATACATCATGAAGTGACTGTGACTAGAGTTAAAGTGTTGAACTGACGTATATGGCATACTGTAACCATAGCAACTGTCAACAACTGACATTAAAACAGCAATTATAAAGACTGATAGACTGTTATACTGACATATATTTAAAATGTCATTAAAAACAGCAATTGTTTAAACAAATGTGCCATGGAAAAGCGTAATTAATGCCATTTCCGCACTAGACATTAGATCAGACTAGACCATACCTTTTGTATTACATTTCCGTCCACTGATAGTGCAATTGCTGACAAAATTTAGTTTCTCGTTGCACAATGGCGAGAAATCGCATTCGTTCAGAAGAAATTCTTGACGTATTAAACGAAGTTAATGACGAGGACATGAACTTACAATTAGTAGAATTTAGGGAAGAGGACGAGAGCTATGTTCCCAGTGATAGTGAAAACGATCACGTAAGTGTGACTTCAGCATAGAGTAGCAGTTTTGAATTGGATGATGCTGTAAATAATACATTAAAACAAGTGATGTTTACCTAAGTAAAACAGTAGAATGGAAGAACTAAAAGTTTTAGTAGAACTAAAAGTTTTGACATTGTGAAATCAAAACTGAATAAAATTGTGTTACCTCCGTCAAAGGAAGTAAAAACTCAGGAAGATAGCTTCGAATTGTATGTCGGAACAGACATCCTCCAGATAATTGTTCAGCACACAAACGAGGAGACTACAAGGGTACTGGGTGATAAGGCAAGTATATAGAAGCCATGTGACTCGCAAGAAAATCTTGCTTTCATAAGTTTGCTGCTGACAGCGGGATCATTGAAATGGAATAACTTAGATGTAAGTATTCTTTGGGATTCAGAACTTGGACGTCCACTCTTTCGAGCATCAATGAGTAGAAATAGAATTCAGTTTCTTTCAAGATTTCTGCGATTTGATGATAAAAATAGTAGGAGTGAGAGAAGGAAGAGAGATAAATTGGCCCCAATTAGGGATGTGTGGGAACAAGTCAATAAATCTCTTGAAAAACATTATTTACCTGGTGTCAATATTACTGTTGACAAACAATTGGCTCCATTTCGCGGACGATGTCCGTTCAGAGTACATATCCCACATAAACCGGACAAATATGGAATCAAAAATATGGTGGACTTGTTATTTGGCAACCTCATATCCTCTCAGAGGCATTCCGTACTTGGGAAAAGAAAAAAACGTACAAGCTAAACCAGGACTTAGAGCACGGGTAGTTACTCAGTTGGTTGAACCCTACTATTAAAGTAATAGAAACGTGACTTGTGATAATTACGAGTATTTCAATTATATCAATTTGGCAAAAGACGTGCTGAAAAATGAAGTGACAGTGGTAGGAACGGTTAGAAAAAACAATACATTTGTACCGAAATAATTCCTAGCATATAGGAAGAGGTATGAAAACTCTTCACTGTTTGGTTTCTATGAAGATTTTACGCTTGTTTCGTATGTT
This sequence comes from Lepisma saccharinum, assembly GCA_022664845.1. Classification (NCBI taxonomy): domain Eukaryota; kingdom Metazoa; phylum Arthropoda; class Insecta; order Zygentoma; family Lepismatidae; genus Lepisma; species Lepisma saccharinum. The sequence goes on along the minus strand of JAGDQP010041423.1, from coordinate 14,410 downwards.
CCCAAAAAAGGAAAGTGTGTTTTATTACTATATTATATGCATCATGACGACAGTGTGGTAGTGGAGAAAGAAAACAAACCAGAAATAATCCTATACTATAATGAAACGAAAGACGGTGTGGACACCTTAGATCAAATGTTACTTGAATATTCCTGCAAGAGAAAAAACGACCGCTGGACTTATGCATTTTTCATGAACCTCATTGACATTACTACCCTTGCCGTGTACGTTGCCTGGATGAATCTCAATCCTGATTGGGAACAATCCAATCCAAACAGAAGGCGATTCATTTTTTTCATAGGATTGGGTCGACATTTAGCTTCTGCTCATCTGCAGAAAAGAAGTCACGTTGGGCTTGCAAAGCAAATTCAAGAAATGTAAGCAAGAATTTTGGGTAAGCGCAGAGTGGAAACGCTGAAGATTTTAGACCAGCATAATACTGCCAAAAGACGTTGTTTTTTTTCGTCCAGCGAAGAAATAGAAGCAACAGTGCGAAGTATGCAATAATAACGTGTGTAACGAACATTCTGTGGTAAAGCGTCTGTGCGATGGTTGTATTAAATTATTCGCTGGTGTGATTTTACGCGTAAATTCATAGTTCGTTGCAAAAAAATCAATATTTTACAATCAATTTTTGTACTATCAAACTGCGAAACTATATTTTATAATACATGCACTCACTCAGAAACATTTTTATTAGTAAAGTGAATTTGGAATAAGGAATACTGAAGTAAAAATTTCTCACGTACGATTTTCTCAATTGTACTTTTTGTACCGGAATTCCCTTAAAAAATGCCATGTTTAATTTACACTTAGTATATGTTTGCTTTCTATTGAATGCCCTTCTAAAGAAACTTAAGGAGTTTCAAGATAATAAGATTGATATCCTGCGAAGGCTGTTATATATCTCCAAATAAATAAAAGTAGAAAAAATACTTATACTCGTAGTCATATACTTTTCAGATAATACCACATTCATACCTTACAAAAATTAACTAAAATTAATCTAGCCTAACCTAACCTATGCTAAAACTAAAACTAATCTAGTCTAACCTGACCTAAACTAAAACTAAATGTTGTAAGGCACTAACGTTCAATAACAAAATCAATTAAAATAAGTTAAAATCCAGTATTGATGAGTATGGGTTCAACGGACCCACCTTGGATATTTGTAAAAGTAAAATACCTTGGTTAAATTATAGTGCAAACAAATAATCAAATTAGTGGGGTTGGTTGTACGGAGTGGTTTGTAATCCATTTACACGGAACTGTAAGTGGCGTCCTTAGAAGATCAGCAATTCACATCAGTTGTTCTAAGAATATTCTTACTGGTGATTTCTAGTAAAAGTTTTCGTCTTTGCAAATTGCTTTTATTCTCTTCTTCATTATTAAACATTGTTGTTGGCTAATTCATTCCAGCTTAGTTTCTGTTATTTTGAATGTGAACACCATTCGCAATTGGTATAAAGAAATAAAATATTAACGATTCGACGTAACTGTGAAAACCGTTCAGGTAGTTTAGGGATTCGAACTTAAGAATGTTGGAATCAATGCTACCATAATTACGTGTGATTTAACTAAAGCTCGAGGGACGGTATTGATAAAGTAAATAAATAAATTAATAAGCGCTTATAGAGAAAGAGAAGTCTCTCGAAGGAATGCAAAACCTGAGTAACATTTAGTTTTTGCAACAGAAGCGACAAATTTGACTGTAATAATTACTGCGGAAACTCTTCACTCCTAACATGGTATAAAAGTTGAGTATTATCCTGTTCACACGCTTAATTAAAGACGTGTATGAAACAATTTGAAGTCACCAATGTAGTTTTAGAAGAAATCATACTACAATGGACCAGACTTTCATCGACACCAAGATTAATCGAAATATACATAGTTCATTTGAGGAGGTCTATGTAAAACGAGCAGATAGACCTATGCTTTAACGTTCATTATGTGCCCGTTTTATTAGACCGCCACAATTTTAACTTAGATCAATATGTATTGAGGTTTATATTTTTTTTTATACCACATACTTTACTGGTGTCCGAAAGTATAACATAATAACAGTTTGTGCAATACACGCAGACCTTAACGGACTTAAGCGTCACAAACCTGTAGATGTGTATGATAGGACAACACAGAAGAATGACAAACGGGAAAATAAGTATACGACAATGAAGTATATTTTAATAAGACATGGCTACAAGGAGTCAAAAGCAATACATAAATGAACATGGAGAACACGGCACATGTGATGCATATTGACCATCAATGTGGCGTGGCCTCTCCCCTGGTAAGTACACAAACCTCATAGCTATGCGGCATGCTTGTATTTCTTTGAAACAGCAGCTGGACTATGTTCCCATTCCTCTCGAAGGGCAGTACGGAGGTATCCATTCGTCTGTTTAAGCGTTTATGTGGGTGCATACCAGTGCATCTTCCCCACATTTGATGGGGTTTTGGTCTTCCGGTCGTGCGCGCTACTACATGTATTCGATATCTTACGCCTTCGCCAAATTGCACATAGTCGCTATAATAAATTAAAATGAATAATGGATCCACTGCAACCTCGTCACAGCCGCACATGAGGTTCCGGCATTTCGAATCTGTATCGCCTAGCAGCGATATTACCGCCCTCGAAGAAGTTTAGCTCTGTACGTTCAGTTAGGATCATCACCACAGTACCGGTTCCTTTCCGTGATGTTCTACGGACTGTAGTTGGTTCCCTGTTCTTTCAAGATTAGCGTGTATGTAATTCTATTGGAAGTGTGTATCTCGATTTGTAGGAGAAAAACACGGGCTCACAAATCCGTGGTCCGATGCTGACATTCTGCACTAAACCTAAGGCGCCTGACGTTGGACAGGGCTTAACGGGATACACACTACAGGTCGTCTGGCGTAGAAACAAGGTGTATGCAACTTTTGGAATGGTTGTCCTTGAAACCCGTAGTCCTGATGCTGCTGTTAGCTCTGATACTAATTGCCATCAGATATCTACCGATTACGCCAAGCTGTTAGTCTCAGTTAATGATTCTGCTTGGCAGTTGTAACCCGTCGTCGACCTGGTGTGGGTCGCCGTTGTATGTCACCGGTTGTTTGAAACCTATGTCATAGTCTGCAGATGACTCTTAGCTCTACATTCAAACGCGCTCTTCCTTGGTAAGTGTGCAAATGTTTCGAAGGACCGTTCAGTGTATGTGTGCCGACATTTCTGAACATCGCCATCTTATATTGATAGCATATACCTCCGTTCTCGTACAATTTTATATTCATTGGCCAGTATTCGCCATTATGATATATTCTTTGACACCAGTGTATTTAATGTATACATTGAAGATATGAGATCGTATTGGTGAAAATAAGAATATCAGGTTGAAGGATTGTAATACGAGGAATCATGGTTATACAAATATATCAATTACCCTATTAAGTGGATCATTCCTATAAAATATGTCTGGGAGCTGTCTCGGAGGGTAAGGCATATATCGATGTCAATCGCGAGTAAATTCAGAAAATAGTAAAATTCCAAATTAATTGATCCGAGGATGCATTGTGAATTTTATCAGGCTAAGAAACGTTTTAAATACAATGACAGTCAAATTAAAGAAGTGCTGTCTGTCATTTCCGTACACAAAACGTGGTAGTTATTGGCTACAGGTGGAAATGCAGAAGAAAGTAGTTGAACGCAAAATATCATAAATTAAATATCGAAATATGCTTTTATAATAACTAAAGCAAAACCAACATTGGTATAATTTAGAGTAAGAATCCAATCAAAATAGTTTTATTAATTTTACAAAGTTCATGTATTCACAAATGCGAATTAAATATGTCGGTGCAGAACGCTCTTAGTATACTGGCTTATGTTATTCTTCTCTATTTTGTCAAATTATTAGCTATTATGAAATTTTATTTAATTACTATAACTGTTGGAAAAACTTATTCCAATCCAAGCAAATTGATATAACGCAAAGAGACGTAATGAACATCAAATGGGGTATCAAAGTCAGTTATTAAATAACTTGCAACTAGTAGTTGGTGGAATTTATTACTACAAATTCTGAAAGTACGGACTCCATTCAAAATGTTCATTATTATTCTGTTTCTCGAATAATGTTTAACAATAATAACGCTGTTAAAAATTATAAATCGGCAAGTTATTTTAAGAGCTTCCAAATACGTAAGATCCGTTAATTAATGATTAACTAAATGCTTAATGAAAGCGTAAGAAACCTTGTAATTATTCATTCTCACTTGCCACAATTGATATCAGCATAAATTACTATACATTCTGTATACATGTTCATGTCACTCCCGTCTTATCGTTATATAGGCAATATAAGAATCAGAAATTATAACAATACGTTTGAGGTTATACTTAGTTCAATATTCTACTAAGGCTACTGACGAAACGTATTATAGTATTCTTTAGTGAGTACCTTTAACACTAATCACTATTTACTCAATGAGTAGTAGCGTAGTAGTATTTGTCAGTAGTATTTCTAAAAATGTGTCCAAATTTTAAGACCAAAAACAGGATATTCACTCACCTACAAATATGAATTCCATGAAGGGATTCCTTAGGTATCAAAATAAATTTCTGATACATACCTTTTCATAGAAAAATCTGTTTTTGTTGTAAGATAAACAAATCCATGGAATGAAGCATTAGTCAAATACTCATGTAGAAGAAACATGATACTTGTTTCTTGTAAGTACTTTATTTTAAACGCTCTGCTATCAGCTTAGTAATCAAATGAATGCTAAAATTAGAGAACATAAAAAAAGTATTGTAAACTTAATTTTCTTACATATTTTACTCAATTTGCTTAAGTTAACTACTTACATTTGCTTTATTTGATTATTATTTTAAGTCTCAGATGTGTTACTAACTTTGGTTTCATACTATTTTTAAGCAGATATAAATTATTTTCATTTTCAGATTGAACATGTTATGCAGAAAACACCCACAAGTTCACATACAGTGTACAATATACTGTATATGTGTATAAAAGTAGATGTTATTGCAATTACGGTAGGAGTCACTGTTTATAAAATGTTATTAAAATTCGGACTACATTTCATTCATATCCGACTAGAAACATTTCCTTTAGATAGGCTAAGCTTGTTAAAAGGATAGCTCTAAAGGTAGAACACCTGAAGGGACCATTTGGAATAATATTATTTTATAATACGAGACAATGAAGTAGCTAGTATTACGACTCCCAGAGCATTTCTTTACGTACATATGAATATTTGGTCATATATTTTACTAAGTAATATTGGTAATTATATACGAAACAAGAGAAAACATAAGTTCATAAGTATAGAATGTAGAATTAGCTAAATCAGGATCTACATATTTAAGTAATGTGTTTGCAGGAAACCTGCACTTTTTCTGTATTATGCAAAACAAATAGATTCCTAATTTAGGGATACACTGTGATGGAGGCAAAGTATAAAATTTAATCCTTCTTTTAATAGCAAAATGAATCACTGTATTTAGTGTAAATACATTTAAAATACTAACAACACGCATTTTGAGATGTACTTAAATTTAGTGCTTCGAGCATTATATTCGTTATTTTGTGTTCTAGAATAAGCAAACTTCGTGACTTGCGCATTTCCCCATTAATTCTGACATGTGCATTTTCAGAATGAGCATGTCCGATTTCTTTGACGATATATATTGTGATTATTTATTAATATTAACTTTAAATTGTGTGATGTATTTCGATAGACCCATAAGGCATCTATACTCGAGAAATGATACAATATACCTGTTGATAGAATAGATGAATTATCTTTGACTTTCTGCTTATTTTTTCAAGTATATAAGGGATTCCCATAAGAGACCATTTCTTTTCAAGAAACTGATCTTGTGGCTCAGTAAACTCTTGCTCCAGTCGATTTGAAAGAGTTTCCCACAAGGGACTGTTTCTTTAGGAGCAATAGCCACTGTGGTTCGGTTATCTCTGAGTGTAGGTACATATTTTAATGATAAGGAAAATTCCCCATGTAACTTTTTTCGGGGATATTTGGGATACTTCTTTTTGGAAGAAGCTTCTTCAAGCGAGATTACTTTAGTAACAGTGAATGCAATATTAATGGAATGATTGTTGTGAAATGAACTTTATATTGGGCATTAGGCAAAATACAGGATTTATATCTATATTGAAACCCAGCGCTTCAGTTAGTGTCCGGCTGACTTTAAAACATGTACCTCTCGTACTATAAAGGTTTGAAGTTAGTTACTTAAGGACCGAGGTGGGGTTATGTAACCCAGAACTTTGCTTCCCAGTTATAATATAAAAGAATGTATGTGAACGCCAATAATGTTTCACATTTTAATTTCATATATTAATTTCTTACCTGATGGACACCAAAAAATCCTTGGCAGAGCCGGGAATCCAACTCGATACCATAGTCATCGACTGTAACCGCTAGACCAGCAGGACGGTCATTCATAAATATACATATACTGTATTCAAATACAGGTTGATTCTGTAAAACCTTAACAGGGCTTAACACAACTCCCAGTGCAAGGAATCATTGCAACAAAAGAAATTAATAACAAAATGCATATACCGAATCACAGAGTTATACTTCTGAAAGCAGAAGCGTATCGGAAATACGTCTACGGGTGGAAAACTTCAACAATTTAATTGAAAGAAGGGCATATTTTCTCACATTGAAACAAGTACTAAATTTTGAAAAGCTTTAAGAGGAAACACTTCTCGATAGCTCATACTGTTTGGGAGATACAATACCCTATTGGTGGTCGAAACCAACATTATACAGAGGGTTTTCGTGACTTTTCAGATTCTGCAATTCGTAGAGAATAGTAAATAAAGATTCAAAACTAAACTGAATTATTCAATGGTGTATGTGGAATAAAACTGTGAGAATTTTGCAAATAGGGACGTCGCCGGAATATTGTAACGGGCAGCCAACTTCAAATTTTGAATAGTAAAAATGATTGACTTTGCTTCCTTTGAAACAAATATTAAATTTTCAAGAACTTTCAAATTATTTTTAAATCTCCTCAGTTACAAGAGTTATTCGATAAATTTAATGTTGATCTACCAATTAACTCTCATAATTGACAAACGCTTCGAAATATTACACAATGTTTGATCTGAAATATTTACCAACAATCATGTTTGTTTCAAAGAATGTAAAATCAACCATTGTTGTATTTAAAATGTTCAACCTGCCATCCGTCCTATCAATAATCCTGTAAAGCCCCAAACTCTAAATTTGATACAATTAGATATAATTTTTGATGCGAAAACTCGATGCAGTTCCATTGGATAATATATACTTATAAAAAAATTATGTACGTTAACATTGATTAATAAACTTACATATACTAAGCACAAATGACGAATTGTAGAAAAAACTAACGACAAACGAAACCTGGACAAAATATTGCCAAAACATGATATGGTCAAATTATCCAATTAAACGAAAATATGCCTCACGGCAAAATAAAGCACATAGTGTTGCATACAATTTAGTTTTAGAATTTCCGTACTGCAGGACCCAGCTTAGATCAACTTTTCAATCGCGACCACATCCTAACTCATTAGGGTACACTCATCAAATGTTATAATCGTTTCAATAGTAGATCTTTCGTTTGGTATGCTTTTCGAAGCATATGGTAAATAGCGTATTTACGTATGGTTGAATGGTATTCCGTTTAGTATATCAATGTGTGTCTACCTCGCGGCTGAGGTACGAAAAAGCTGATACTAAATGACACTTGCTCTGTTCTTCGTTAGTTTCTCGCCATTAGTTTATAATCCTGAGTTGTGGTATATTATTCCTAGTGTACCTAACCAAATTATTCTAACAATCATGCCAGTGTTCAATAGCTAATAGGAATTATATAGCGATTATTTTCGAGCACTGGTTAACATTATGACAATAAAAGGGATGAAATATATATGTTCATCAATGTGGTACAAGAATCTGTAAGTTGCTCTAACGAACCATAACTGATACAGGCTACAGCTCTATTTCCTTAAATACAACTTAACAGTTGTCTTTTAAAACGTTAGATCTGCGTCTTAATACTTACTTTATATTACGTGTAAAAAGAAACAGTACAAGAAGTGTATATCGTTGCAGCACTTAAATTAACTTTAAATGCTTGATGTGTATATATTTAATAAACAATCTTATGATCCAAAGTATTGATTGTGTTGCAATTTCCTCAGTTACACTCTAAAGCACCGTCTTCCTCACTAAAATAAGAATTTTGAATACAACCAAGTAACAGCGTATTTGTCGAATCAACGCACGTACTTATCAATGCAGAAGTTTCATTTCAATACTCTTTTAAATCTCTGAGAAATGTTTTGACACTTTGCACTTTGTTCTTGAAAACAAGTACATATTACTATTTTATTAATTCGTATTTCCATGTACTAACGTGGCAGAATGATGCGACATAATATATAGAAAAAATGTAAGTGATTTAACTATTTTCTCCATATGGGAAAGAATACGTAGCATTTTTAAACTAAATTACAGAAACAGCATTACGAAATGTCCTTGATGAAGGTGAATGCGTCATATCCTATTAGTTATAAACATCATACTGAACTAGATTTAGTAAAAGAAAATATAAATGCGCACTTATCTTCGTTCCTGACTCACCTTTGGATTACAACTGCTACTTCTTTGGAAATATCCTCTAAATAGTGTATGCGATGTAGTAGACTGGTACCGGTAGTGTGAGGGAAAAATACGAGTCTTCTTCTGGGTACTTTCTGAAAGAATGATATTAGTGATATATCATGACATGCCAGTATTTCACAGGAGCGTTTCGTGATACTCGTAAATTGCGACATTGCTCTTATACAGTTTTATTCAGTTCATAACACGGTTGCAGCACATAACAAATGTCTTCATATTAATTCTAAATTTACGTCATAATGTGCTGCCTAAACAAAAATTATCAAAACAAAATTATAGTTCAGATCCATGGTATATATTTGTCACGTAATATCTTCTAAAATCAGTACAGAATATGATGATGTCAGAAGAAACTAAATGAGAGAAGAAATTAACAAACATTAGGAAACTGTTTCCAGGCCACTATAAATGACGTCATTTTAGTGTTGAATTTGTCAGTTAATATATGCCAATACTATAGTATCTAGATTCGTGAGGAATATCAGTATTTATATGTATTTTGCACTTTATATTAAACAACGTTCTTTTACACTCCCATACAGCAATCTCGTTTCAGATATTCTCGTCAATTAGTGATTATTTCATTAGTTAGTTTTATAGTCATATATGTTGTTCAGATGAGGGAAGGTCATTGTTTACTGTAAACGCAACCGTTTACACTAATTCTAGAATTGAGGTATCGTCTTAAGAGAAAGGTTTTCTTTGAAAAAAACACTAATTATCCTCAAATACTTTTTCACCCGATGGTAAAATGACGTGAATTATACAGATATCGGATATTTATAGCTGATTACATCTTCGATATCCAGCTTCGGCCAGTGGCAATATTTCCAGCTGATATCATTAACCACTTAGAATATCTTGAATACATAAAAAGGAAGAAAGCGAAGTCAACCAAGAGAAGGAACAGAGCAGAACAGCAAACAGGGATAAGAAGAAATATGATATTGTGGCATCATTTTAAAACTCTAGGAGTGATACCAAGTATTTGGGCGTTATAAAGCGATCTTTTCAGGTCTCAGAGGCCCCAGAGGTAGAAACTTTTAAGGTACGTTAAATAATTCTTGCGTGGTGAAGGAGCGGCAACATACCACAAGGCGAACAACTGCTAAGGGGCAACAAAGGGAATACATTTTCATTTTTAATTTATTTACATACTAAAATAAGAGGAGGGATTACAATTAAAATACTAATAACACTTCAGCACTTTAAACAACATGCATAAAATGATCTAAATGTAGAAACTAAATGATTTATTCTTAAACTAACTTGATAAAGTAACGACAGACTGCCCTTTTCTTAGCAAGACTGTACTTGGTTTCATTTCAATTTACATTCAACAAGACTGCTGTTCATATGTAAAACACTAAATAGTTAAGTGGCAACTTCTTCCTAAAGAAGACCGTTGGAAGTTATATGAATACATGATAATAAGACATGTTACAAGACTTGGAGAAAAGTATGTTCCATATATCAAATTAACTAAGTTCTAGAAGTTAAATTTAACTGACCTGCTTGACCAGCAGTGAGATTTCTTGGTTCAAGTTTCACCGTGTTCACGTCCACGTGGCTTCGTAGACGTCAACTCATTGTTACATTGTGTCCCAGGAACGTTTTATTCGGGACCTGCGTTACCGCCCCGGAAAGCTTGCAGCTAGGTTCTCGAAGTATCACCATGAACACGTAGCTCTTCTGCTAATATTAAGCGATACAATATCTGGTAAAAAGAAAGGAGCTAGAGATAGGTTCTTTTTGGTGTTGAGTAATAATTGCGATTTACATCTTGACCAAAAAATGTGCATAGGAGTGTCTATTTGTGTGTCTGTTTTGATCTTATCTAACCCGTTTGTTGGTTGAGATTCCCTCTGGTTAACCACACTAATCCTTTCTAATTTTCGTAAAGCACTAATTTCCTTGCTTAATCACAACCGCATTTAGGTCAAGCTTCTTTGACAGCTAACATATTGTCATACTTTCGAATTTCTTTGTTGCTAACCAGAGAATCGACAAATATTCCTTACAACAAGCACTACACAACATTCTTATAATTTAATATTACTCAAACGAGGTGTCTCGCTCCAATAGTGGGTCAAAATACAAGGTTAAGGAAAACCTAGGATGGGGTTGTGTAAGACACAATCCAATTTCGAAACAACTATGGATTCAGAAGACAACGATGACTTCCATCAAAATTCACTAGAATGAAAAAAAACATTCTCCAAACAAAGAATTTTTTGATAAAATATAAAATAAAGGAAAATCAACAAAAAGATGCAGCAATTATGAATATCGTGGCGGCTCGAGAAGTGAACGTCCCTTCAAACTACTCAAAGTTAAAATCTTTAAAATACTACTGCTTAAAACGCGGTATATTTTACCGGACACAAAAACACCCAGAAATTGGAATGTTGTATTTATCCTGCATACCTAAAACATTAGCCAATGATTGGTTTCAGTAAATTCATAAACACCCCACATCAGCTCAAGCCGGGTTCACAAATGCATACAGAACTGCATTAAAGAAACACTACATACGATTGATGAAAACATATCTTTCACACCGAAGTATTGTACCGAGTGTCAAATGATAAAAAGACAATCAGAACTTTTGCATCACCCAATCGCCATGATAACCGAGAATTCTTTCATTGGCACCCTGGGACCATTCGAAACTGACGATGGAAAGAGAGACTACCTGTATGTGTGCGTGAAAGCAGCTACTCTATACATTGCAACTAAAATAGTGCTTTAGTAGAGGCGGATACACTAACATAATCCTTAGAAGAAGATATGATCCTCAAGTTTGTCGCATGTCGTTATCTTTCACTCGACCGAAGTCCAGTACACATGGCAAAGAACATGGAAGCCTTGGCAGCCAGATATGACTTGGCGTTTAAACTTGCATCAGAATATAACCATAATTATATTGGCCTCATAGAAATTTTTAATAAAGTACTTCAGCGAAACCTAAAATTTTATATACAAAATAACACAAATGGATGGTCAAGGCTACTGCCATTCAGAGTATTTTCCTTAAATACAATGGTTTAAAGAAACGCCATATTCATAGCCCACTTTTATGTATGGATATGAGCCAGAACTCCTGCCGATGGCAAATTTGGGACAATACCTTAGAGGGAAGTGGACAGACAAACTCTTTCGTAGTTAAGAGAGAAAGTAAAAACTAATTTACAAAGAGCTTACGAGCAACAAAAAATGTTGTAACTATTCGGTCAGTGTTCGAATGCCAAGTCCCACACGTGTTCGACTAACACTAATAACACGAGGGAGGGCGCACGATAATGTTAATAAACTTGTAGAATGTGCCCCCTCTAAAGAACTCACAGGAAAGACCAAAGGATGGACCCTCAAAATTATATTATCGTGCATGCTTGACCTGAAGAGGCACGTCAATAAGGGCCAAAATGGTTAAGGAACATGCAAAAACAAACGATCAATGATAACAGGGTTAAACAATTCAAGGTCGATATCTGAAATGGAATTGGATTAGTGCAAACACAATATCAAATATAAATCGATTCCTAGGTAAACCTACAATAAGTATCAAAACTCCAAATCTAATAAATTAGTTTACCAACTGCCTTCAGGTTGTCATTAGATTTCAATAATGGTATTGGCATGCACTTTTATTTTAATAGGTTTTATTATTGTATTTCCTTTCACTGACAGACTTCTAACATATGAGTTTTTCGATATGGTAACAGAATCCACGTTATAGAAAATTAGTGTTTCAATTTAATATTGAGAACAAATATACGATTTTTGCATATCTTTACATTAACTAACTCTATGGCTTATGGAAGTAACAAGTTCATCGCCGCAATAACAAACAATCCTCATTGGATTGTATACTGAGTAACATCAAGCCAGTTTTCATCACGAACCCCTACTTCTCGGAGATCTCTTTCAATATTGTCCTCCCAACGACGGCTCAGTCTTCCCAATGGTCTCTTTCCATCCGGCCTTCCAACCAGGATATAATATAATCCTCGATTTCCCCCTCATTTAGGTGTCGTTTCGTCACCTCAATGAGTCATTTCTTCGTAGGTGAATATCAGGTCCACATCACGTCTTCCATAATGTTCTTCTCTGTTCGCCTACCATATCAGCTGCCAAATCACCGCTCGTCTTATTTTTCCCTTCTTTAGTCTTGTCTCAGTTTTTTTTCCTTGGATTATCCAACTTTTTTTCTAATTTTTTTCTCTTCTCTTCTCCAGTAATTCGCAATTTTCACCGATCCTTTACTTTCTAGTTTATTCAGTTAATTATTTCATGGCGTGTTCCTTTACACTCTTCACAAGGTCAGCAAGCAAATTCTTTCCTGCCAGGTCACATCACTTTACATTAGTGTTCTTGGTGGGCTTCTATATTTTTAATTTTCTCGTCGTTCATCTTTATAACTAACACTCATACACACTTATATCTACAAAGGCGCTTACAGTGTAGGTCCAGGTCCCTCTTTACATCATCACTCCTTTGCAAACAATATGGCCTTCAAATGCGGGTAGCATAAGAGGCTCACATGATTTTTGATAATGTTGTGGTTCGTTATCTCTTCGCCTTTACTGATGGCTTCCTTCCTCGTCGACACGTCGTCCGTATTCTTCACAATCGGACCAGCGCTGTCCTTCGGTTTTTTGGTCTATTCGACCTCCTCGTCGGTGTCCTCGGTAAATTCCTCGTGAGTCTCGATATTCAACAGGTGGTCCTTGGGGAAAAAATACCTTGGTTCTTCGGTCTATCTATCCCTTCCCTCGTGAGCAGGTTCTTCCTGCCTTAGCGTACTTAAGTTATCATCTCTATGCCGATGACCTTCAAATTTATTTCTTAACATCGCCATCGCAGTTGCATCCAGCAATAAATAAGGTGAACCATGGTAAATCATTGGGCGATAGTGAACCAAGATAGTTTAGAGAGATGGTCACTAAGACATGGCATAAGCATCAACCCAAGAAAATCCAAAGTTACGCTCTAAGCTTCTAAGCATATTCGTCGCAATATTAACTGTGAAACGTTAACTCCCTTAATTATAGATAACACCCCAATATTGTTCCATCGCACAGTCAAAGATTTGGGTTTAATACAGGATCATAACTTATCCTGGATACATCATGTTAACCACATAAGTAGCAAAGTTTTGCATCTTTGTATTCATTACGTCACATAAAAATATTATTACCAATGCCGGTTCGAATATCTCTATCTAGGATTTTGATACTATCACACCTGGAGTATGGGGATGTAGTTTACTCTGATCTTACGAATGAGCTAGCCAGACGACTGCAACATGTCCAAAATGCATACATTCGATTTATCTTTGACCTAAGATACTTTGATAATCTTCAATTTAATAAATTAGGATGGCTCCGCTTACATGATCGCCGTGAGTCCTACAAACTTATGCTCCTACAGTGTATATAAAGTGCTCAAGAACAATGATGCTGTCTATCTTTTCTCACTCTACAATCAATTATGCGATTTTCATAAATTTAACACAAGACCTCGCAAAACTACAGTTCTTTCAATTCCGCAGCATAAATCAAACTTTTTTGCTAAATCTTTCAGTTTCCTTTTGTAATTTTTGGAACAGTATTCCTCATTCTATCAGGAACATGGATTCACTGGCAATGTACCGTAAAAGTGTTGAGACATTGTTTAATAATTAGATACTTCAAGAGGAAATGAA
>JAGDQP010041422.1:0-16911 GCA_022664845.1 Lepisma saccharinum | reverse complement strand
ATGTGTGTGTGTGTGTGTGTGTGTGTGTGTGTTCCTTATTACGAGACAGGTCGTAGAGTATTCTGAATAGCCAGAGTGTTCATTGTTGCCAACCTCTTTAAAGAAATTTTCTTAAAGTATATCCGCATTAGTTTGCAACAAAATTGGCATGCATGTTCATTAGTTATTAGATACTGCGACAGGCCAAAGAAGCATTTCGGATGCCGCAGAAGAAACAGTTGTCAGTGTTGCCAATCATCCTTCAAACATTCAATGTTTCAACTTCTTTCTATATCGTTGAACTTATCCCCACAAACTTAACATTTAGGCACTAGGACAGATCATTGCGGGAGATATCAGTGTTATCAACCAATTTTTAGAGTTGTCCATCTGTTAGAGTTGTAAACATATTTCATTCTGTCCGCACCAACGGGCGGTTATATTAGCTAGTATGTTTACAAAACGGAAGCATGTCCCAACTTCCATTTTCTGTATAATTTTGTCACCAAGTACTCTATCCAAAGAGACTCAGAAAAAAAACTATGTTTATAATTTAGAGCGACTCTAGATTGCCTTTTACTTTCACTCAATTTATTTAATGCTGTATAATCTTGTTGCTCAATTCTCATTACATTTGTTTTCCCGCGTATTTCAGCTACCTTTATTAGAACCGGAGCTATTCCATATAAATTACTCGTGGATTTAATTTGGAATATCACGTGCGTTTTGGCCTCTTCTCCCTGTATCGAATTGGCGACAATAATTACTGAAGATATTAATCGTGCAATTTGAAAGAGATACAGGCTCTATACTCTCTCTTGCTTAATTGTGTTCAGAATTACATTACCATAGAGAATACGTATATTCTCGGAAACCAACTTACCGAAAGACTGCTATATAAAGTGTTCATTTATCGATTAAGTATCAATTTGTAACATAGGATCTTGTATCATGAATGTTATTCTATTATCTCTAATCACGAGGAATTTGTTTTGCTTACGGTGCAAAGAAGGAAATTAGAAAGTTTACTCTTCCTTTCTCCCTCCCTTTCTTTCTTTATTTCTCTGTGTGTATCGCACCAACATATCGCTGTCCGACAATAATACTATCACAACTCAAAAATACTTACTGTTGAGCAAATCGCGATTTAAAACTTAGATAGTTTTGTAAGTTATATTGAATAGCAAGAAACATTGGCAACAGGATACTGCTTAAACAATGTTACGTTTCAAAGTTTTCTCTTGTTGATTAGCGTCATTATTGTGAAATTGTTCTAATATAAAGTAGTGTCAGTATTGCGTACGGATACAGATATTAACTATGCTTGTGGCATACTGATAATAGCGCTCTCAAGTGACACGTAGAAGAGATACGGTTATGAGACATATTGCCGGATTGAGTGTTGTTTAAGGAGTCTGAATATATAAATAACTCAAAATTGACATATTTTGAGTTATAACATTGTTATTGCCGGACAGTAATATATTTGAATACCTTTCTTCATGGTACCAAAAGGTTATTGGAACATCCTAGGTGCTTTGTGTGTGTATGTGAGTAAGCAAATATATCTTTGATGAGACCTACATATGATTGAATACCTATTTTCATGGTAACAAAATTTTATTGGGACATCCTAGGGGTGTTTGTGTTTGCGTGCACGGTAGAAAGAGGGGAGTTATCCTAATCAGAACCCTTCTAATGCTTTCACTTGTCTTCATCCTTTCTCACAAGAAAGTTTTAAGGGCTCTTTAATTTGTTCTTTATTTGATCCGTCTGTTGCGCGAAATATCGTCACAATAAAAGCAAGTAGAGAGATGATAATATCAGATTTGGAATCAGCTATCTCGATTGATCCGGTCACTAATAAGCCTTTCTGTCTTTCGTTAATAACATGAATATTAATTTAACAAACCTAACAGAAAAATGGCAGTCAATCGGAAAATAATTTCAACAGAAACTGTCCTTTTTGTTATTACCTTGATAGTAACCCGAGAAACAAGATACTGAAACTTTACTTTAAAACAATATAAATAGGGGCCATCTTCAAAATACAATATAGCAGCTGCTCCATAGATTACTGTGACAATGTTATGTCAGTCTGAGCAAAAAGTCAAACTTTTTAATTTGCAAACAAATTTCGTCTCAGGTGATGCGTAGAAATCGGCAATTAAGTTAAGGCAGTTTGAGATAAATGATATTTTTCAATACTAAAACACTGGTTCTCACCAGATCATCATAATATTATTTTTTATACCGACAATTCTTGTTATGTTGATCCAATTTTAAAACTTTTATACTTCTAAATATAACTCGTGTCTGTTTATTGGCTTCAGCGTACTTTTGGAATAGTCTGTTAGCATAAGAAACAAAAGACTATGTTACATGTTTAAAATGTTTCTATGTTCAAGGTTTAATGAAAACCTTTGATTTTAACACTAGAGTATTTAGAACTCCGTAATGGAGAAGTTAGTTTTAAACAATGGAACCACCGAAAATTGTAGATTTTAAGGAAGGACTAAGAAATGGTAGGTTTGTGGGTTTGCTTCGTGGCGAAATAAAAATATCAATCAGTATTCGTAAAACGTTTTGTAAAGCATTCCGTAATTTACGGAATGCTTTTGTGCATATTGGATTTTAGTGAATTATATAGTATTGAATAACGATGAAGACACTACAAACACTATTTGCGTTGTTAGAACTCAAACAAAAGTCATAAAGATTTAATTACAGAAAGACTAATTCCAGTCCAAAAGCACAGTTTTAAACTGGTGATTATTGAATTAATTCATGAAGGAAATAAAAAAAATAATCACAATGTATCCAAACCAATTGTTTGTAAGTTTCTGTTTGATGGTTGTAATTGTATTAGATGGTACGTCATTAATATTTCAGAATTAAGTTCTAAATTAGTACAAGTGAGGATGAAATGGTTAATGAAAGTAAATCCTTTAGCGATCACTGACTTAAATTTATGTAGGCGATCCTTACGTCATCCTCAACACTTGTATTCCTTATACGTATACTGAAATACGTATGTAATAGTACATTCTCCAAACATTGTTCATTAATGTGTTATTTTGATGTTAATTAAGGAAGTACGGCATATTGTTAAGTAAAATTATTATTATTTTATATTTAACACATTGCAGTCAATATACACTATTTATAATTTTCGTGAGCCCCCTTTCCCCAAATCTCCCCTCCCCCTGAATAAAATCTTCTTAAAGAAACCCTAGGTGTGATTCAAGCTGGGGATGGATCTGTGATAGTCTTGTGGTGCATCAAATACTGAGATGGGTCGTCTGGTGGACCCTTGAGACATCATGAGTACATTTGGGCTTTTTGAGGACCAGATGTTTGTTATATTTACTCCAGCATCTCACTGAAACTAACTCTGGACCAACTATATTTCAGGATGATGATTGCGTTGTGCCAAACGTGTCTATAACTTATCCGATGAGAATGAAGAGGAGCTTTCACATATTTCCTGGTAAGTAAATTCTCCGGATTTTAATTTGGAAAATCTTTGGAACAATTTGGAATAACAGGTCAAGCAGAGACAGCCTAAATCTCCAAGGAACTTCGCCAAACTTCGTGAACAGCAAACAACGGAGTGACATCCGCACACTTGTAGAGTACATACTATACAGAGCTGTTGATTCGATCCAAGGGAGTACCCATTAACCATTAGGTACGAATTTGTGTAGGGATCTAATATTTTATTCGGTGCTCTTATTTATAGTTAACTCAGTTTATAGTTGAACAAAATAAATTTTGAACTGATGATTGGCTGAATAGCAAGTTTAAGGTTTTCTATGCTTTGGAGAAGATGGTTTAGTTTGTTACTATCATACTGACTAGTAGATAATATTCCAGTCTTGTCAGTTCTACACGGTTGTATGCTACACTGCATTCTACAGTGCTTCACTGGTTGTAGTCACTCGTTAGTACAGCACTATTCATTAAAAAAAACGTTTCCGAATAAGGTTGCAAGTGTTTCAAAAGTTTACATTCTTAAAATGTAAAGAATCACGAGCTTAATTAGTTCTTCAATTTTATCAGCAATCCTGTCTATGACGAGTCCAATATTCATTGTAACCCGATCTGTTTGAATGGAAATGATCATTAGAGCTTCAACAAGCTTCTGGCTCTTACATAAATGATGTCAGGAGCTGATTATTTTTAGCTTGGAAAAACAGCGTTCACAGTGAGCCTGCCTAGAGGAAAGGAACAATGCATATAGGTACCTGTATGCCTGAGAGAGGTTCCTGTACGCTGACGCATGAAATTGCATTTCTTGAGGGCAAGAAAAACCCAATAAATGCATTATTTACATTTTCTTTCTTTATTAGTTGCCAACGCCAACAGCTGCTGCAAGTTGTTCAGGTATTGTTGCAAAGTTGATATAGCCACTGCCAACTTCCTTGTCGAATAAATCGTCAAGATCGGGTCATTCTTCAACCACTGCTCCGGACTGTCAGTTCTCATTACAGCTTGTCAATTCTTATTGCAGAACATTGTTTTCGACCATACTTTTTTCTGCCAGGAACTTCACTCTTACGTTTAATCATACTCTGAGTATTTCTGTGAACAGGCATGAGTCCAGTGACGCTAAGTCAAGGAATATCTTATCGCTAGCAGCAAATTGGTCACTCAGGTCCGTGTTCAATCTGTTCAAAATTTATCGATACCATTGTACGTGGAACTCATGTTTGAATTTGAATTTAGTTTATGGTTCTTTTGACATATTTGGCTCAGACCGGACGAAATGTCTGTAAGCCGGATATCTCAGTGTCTTAGTTAGATATCTGATATCATGGATATCATTTTCATCTTACTTTTGCACTTCTTGTGAAAGATGGTTCCGATTACTCAGTCTCCAAACGCATATTTACTGTATGTTGCTTCTTTTCTGTTCATTGGTGTGGCGCTAATTCATCATAGCCACACTGAAGGTACTGCAGAGTTATGCAGGCATTTATGAAATTCAATGTGAGAGTAACATAGTACCATTGTAGAATATGGCATGTTTCTTCCAGCGATCCACAACAGCCAACGTTGCGAATTTATAACAAAAGGCCCCTTTCGATTATTGGAACTGATTTGACGAAAACAGATTTATGTAATAATAATAATAAATCGCCAATTTTAATCATGAAAGCAGTGTCTCGATAGTCTAGTGGTGGGTGGGTGGGTGTGCACGTGGTAAACAAGTGGACTCGAACTCGGTCCGGTCAGATAAATTTTTCTTGCGTCGTACTTTGTAATGTTGATCATTATTGGCTGAAATTAAACTCCAAGATAAAAAGAAATCATATTTTGCCTCGTGTAACTACTGAATGCTTTCAGTATATAGTTCCTCTAGGAAACTACAAAATAAATTTTCTTCCAAATCATAACCTTTGCAAATCATGACCATTAGCGCTGATTGTGAAAATTATTCAAGTTAATCCATTAATAAATTATAATTTATGCAGAACACTCTTTAGATATTTAATTGAAAACAACTGTTTTTATAGCTTTTTTTTTTTAATTTTCTGAACCTTAAAAATACTAGAAATTTAAGTACAAATAAATTGATTGGAAGAAAATATCTTTCCCAGTTTTGGGAGATAATTTATTTCCCCAAAACTATATATTACCACTATTTATTTTCCTCGTTCCATCGGAATATTTCCCACTAGCTATCGCTATAATATTATTGTGTCCTCAACAGAAGAAAGTATTGCAATTAAGCTAATGCTTTCAAGTTTTTAACATAGACAAAACTCACAACTAATCAATTTCTTTGTACTTCCTACTATGTTGTCAAAGTAAAAATAATTTTCTTCATTAATATTGATAGGTGTTTCAAGAAAGTATCATTTTCAATTCATTCCGTTGCAACTCCAAATTAAGAATGTTATTAAGGTAACACAAAAGAAGAAGTCTAAATAGAGTAATAGCATTAGGTGAAGAACTCAAGAAGTCGTTTTCAAGTTAAGTCTATTTCTCTCTTGAAAACCGCGAGACATCTAACCGGAGGTTTTGAATAAAACAAGGTAGACCTAACATAGCTAAGAGAACTAGGTCGGTGGAGTGCTCATCTTGAAATCGGGAGAATTCGGCCTCGATTCCCAGTGCCAGCCATCGTGAGTAAGGTTTATGCAGCTATCTCGCACTCACACAAAGCAAGTCCTGTGATGGTAACTTGAATAAGGGCTAATTCCTTCCAAAATCCTTCAGCTTATTTTAATTGTTGTTAAATATGCTCTGTGTAAAATGGCAGACGTTTGGTTGTACCTGGAGATTGTGAAATAAATATAAATAAATAAATGTGAGATATATACCAAATTCTGTGATTGGGCTAAAGAAAAGTCATAACCTTTGAACTCCTTCTCTGATTTTGACGTGTGATACACCGTTTGAAAGGCATTGAAGCGTAAATTACGATTCCACAAGTTTCAGCCATATATATGATCTGGAGTCAGTGCTATAATCGGAAATGTGAATGCAAGCTCATGCATCAAAATCGGGCTTTGAGTTCGCAAGTTTCGAAATTAGCTGCATATACGGAGCGCCGCTAACAATGTGAGCTAGCGTCACTCGAAGAATTAACATTGTTAAAGATATTAAATTTCCATTTCACTTTTCCTTAATTTTTATCATATTAATCAAAATATTTGTTCTCGCGGCGTGGCACGGGGCAGGGAAGCAATTTCACGGCATACTAGTGTGACTTTGCACACCCTTTGAGAATCACCATTATGATAAGTCTATTCAACCTTGGACAGGCACCGCACAGGGTTTCTCGGCGATCCAATTGTAACTTCATGCAGATGTAATGCAGAATTATTCTTGAGCGAATACAAATATGAAATCAAAAGGGAATATAGATATAAACCTTTTACACAAGACGTAGGTAAATGCCCGATTTAAAAACACACTATAAGTAAAATTACAAACATTTCATAAAATATTTTCCTTATTTTCGATTTGTGTGAGACCGGCGCCTAATTAAATTACTATAACATTCATTTAAAATTCACTGAGTTATATTGCGTGGCATATTACAAGTAGTTGTTTTAGTTATGAATTTGGTTCCAAACTCCTACAAAGGATCGAAATTGAAGATTTGTGTTAAATGTTTATATCCTGATGATATTGGAGTCATTTTCTTCAACAAATTCTTTTCAAGTAGTTTCACTGTTTCCCCGTTTATCTCCCTATCTCGAACCTACCTTCTCTGATGAACTGTATCCAATCAAAATAGCTGCTGATGACGTTCTGTCCTTTGTTTTATTTATCTTTGCCACATCGCAGGCCTTTGGAAACTTACTCAAACTTTTTTCTTCGGAATGCCTCTAACTTGTCCTAAATCTTCACATACAGGGTAAGTCAAAATGATGTTCCCGATTTCGTTCATTTGTTTCTTGAAAAGTAATGAGCTTTTCCCTCAGATGTATTTTTTTTTTCTGGAATATAATCTCAAAAAGTTTTTCTCCCTCCTATCTATCGCAGAGCCATAGTTGCGCTTGCGTCCACCAGGAGGAAGTTTGGTCAAAGTGAGCAATATGGCTACTACAGGCCAGCAGAATTGAATTGGGAGATTAAGAATTGATGAAATAGCCATCACGATCTCCAGATCTCATCCCTTGTGATTTGTTCCTCTGGGGTTTCATCAAGGATGGTGTATTTGTGCCATCATTTGCTAGACCAGTGGTTGAATTGCGTGAGCGCATCGCTGCAGCTATGACTCTCACATACTAGGAAGAATTTGGCAGGAACTTGGTACAGAATAGATATGTGTTGTGCAACATGTGGATCGCACATTGAACGCTTACAATATGTTGCAAAAAAACCTTTTTGAGTTGGACACTCAGTATATGTAATCTCTGTTTATTTAAGTCTTATTGAAAGGAAAATAATAATCATAGAAATCGGGAACATCATTTTGACTTCCCCTGTACTTACTGAACCCACGTTTGGCAGAAGGTGAATTGAAAAAGAATCGCAGAATTGGTTTATCATCTTGTTTCTGGTATCTGTAATATTATTTATGCTCATGGATACGAAAGGTTTTTGTTTTGACAATAAAGTAGTTCATTCGGATATCATTAATCTTTCTATCAATTTTATTTATGTTTGAAGTTTGATGTAAAATGTAACTTCTAAAGTAAATTTTGTAGAGATTAACACCACGAACAACGAAACATGTAACATGAAGGATACAGGGATTATACTTGTAGTAGACGTGTGCTTTCATTATCTTATTGCGTTTTCAAGATCTTTGACGCCAAGAACCTTCACTTTTAGTTTTCCGCAGTTTTTCTTCGAGAAGTGAAGACCATGTGCAAGTAACAACATAGAATTGAAGCTATTTTCTCCTCTATTCGAAGGTAAGGACAATAATTTATTTCTCACGTGTTATTACTTCTCGATAATGGGAACTTCTCACTTGGATACAGTTTTACAATATACTTACATGACTTGTTGCCGTACCGATCTACATATGCTTATCGCACATCTTGATAGAGGTAACCTATATTTTTGAAAATAGGATTTTACCGTATATGTTCACTGTCACACTTTTTTTTTTGTATTTTGGTGTATACCTTATACTGTTGGTCATAGTTTTAATCATTATTATCAATATGCTCTACATTATAGGTGAATTGAATATTATTTATGGCCTTTAGGCATCTATGGCTTAGACAGGATAAGGATGCCGGAAGCAGTCATCCAGGGCTTAAGTTGAATATACCACCTGGTGTGACTGAGGAAAAACCCTAGTAAAACCTCAATCACGATAATTGATTGTTGTTATCCAACGCAGAACCTCTCAAAAGGAAAGCCAAAACTCTACCAAGTGAGCTACGTCCTGTCGGTATATTGCTGAAATTGTATAGTATAAACAATCAGCATAATAACCCTTTCGGTGTAAAAGGAAGAGTGACGCAACAATTATACTCACAAAAGAAGTGATATTCATTTTGTGAATGTGTCACTATGGCGGAAGTGTTTCCTTGTAATAAAATTAAGAGATTTAGTATCCCCCTTCCCCCATAGTGACACAAAGAAAGAAACTCGCAAAAGGATATCACTTCTTTTGTGAGTAGAATTCTTGCGTCACTCTTCCCTTTACCCCGAAAGGGTTTTTATACTATCACTTATTCTGTAAGGATGTCTGTTATATTAAAAGTGCATAGTCTTCATATAAAAGGTCGATTTCGGACCATGGTAGGCTCCGTATCTCGAAAACGGTAACTCCTATCAAAATATAAGCTTCGATTACTCCAACTTGTTTGGGCCCGCAATTGCCCCCGAAACTTCCCGGTACCAACCATTTGGGGCTAAAACAAAAAGACAGACAGAATGACAGACAAACTTTTCTATTATTTGTGAAAATTCTGTGATTCGGCTAAAAATAAAAGTCGTAACTTTTGAACCCCTTCACCGATTTTGACTTGCAATACACCGTTTGAAAGTTATTGAAGCGTAGATTAAGATTCCGCAAGTTTTGATAGCCTATGTGGTCTGGGGTCAGTGCTGTCATCAGAAATGTGAAATTTTGCATTTTTTCGCACCGCCCTAGGGGATCCCAGTGACATCCTACCGACCCATTTGTTTTCTGTGTTTTAGTATTGCAGAGAGCTTTCAAATGCAACTCCAAGCATCAAAATCAGGCTTATATTTCGCTAGATCCGAAACTAGCTGTTTACATAGAGTGCCACTAACAGACTCATTTGTCAGCGTCACTCGAAGCACTACCATTCTTCATGATAATGTCAAGAAATTTTTAAACGTTGCTAAAAATTCTTAGTAAAGTTCCGCAGATTTCATTTCGTTTCAGTGAAATCAAGGAATACTCAGAGAGTTTTCGTTTGATCAGGTGGGTGTTTTCTGTTTAGAGCTCTACACATACGCAGAATCAGAAAACTGTTTCTTATCGTAGCTAGCCATGTATTACACAGGGGGTTATCAATTATTTTTCAATAACTGTGATAACAGTAACAGTTACATAAAAATAACTACTAAAGTTAACAGTTAGAAATAGCAGTTTAAACTATTTATTTAGAATTGGGTTTTATAGTTTTCAACTGTCAAGAAGCAGTATAAAAGCACTACTAGTTACGTATAGACACTTATGATTAGCTGAATTCTTATTAACGTCGTAAACATGGTGATCTTGTTATACCCAAACATTCAAATGTTAAAAATTCAGATCGTAACCAAACTTTGTATATCCTAACAAAACACCTATAATATTTTTTTTCTAGGGCCTGCTGTTCAGTAGGAAGGGTGTAAATGTTAATGAGAGATCTGACGTACGGAGAAAAAAGAAGCATAATTGTGAATATTATTTCGTAGCGTTTTGTGGAGCAAGCGAGAAAGAGTTAGCTTATCATTATAAGTCTTAGATTCAAGTCCTGCTATTGAAATTTATTTTTCTACTTTTTATCTGAACAACATGTGCAATTTTTATGTTTCACAATATGCTTTCGCATGTGAAGTGAATGTTATTTTTCACAGATGTTTGTATTTCAATCCGATCGTTGAGTGGCAAAGGGGCATAGCTGCACTTTTAGTACTTTTGAGATAATCGAGTTTAAAAATTTTGTGTTTTTTATTTTCACAATATCTTCGCAATCTGGTATCCTCTAAAAACGATATTAAAATTACACTTCAAATTTAGGGAATGGAATATGGAAATCTTATTTTCTTGTATTTATGTCCTTGGATATTAAAATAAATTTGAATACATTTTAGATAAAGTCAATTACACCCTTTTGGCTCTAACAATATCAAAATTATCTAGCTAATAAGTTGTCAATGTGACATCTTCAACGGCGTAGGAAATTGGCGACCCCATCGTCCAGACGACTTTTGCTTGCTGCAATCAGCCCTGGCAGCTGCTAACATCGTTGCTGCATATGGGAAGTCCAACAGCAGGACCAGAGTTGCTTCTCTGTTGAGAATGAGTTGCTTCTCACTTGAGTAAGGGATTGGCGACCTAATCGCATGTATACGGACCGCAAAGTGATGCACCTACATCACATAGTCCGAGCAGCAGACCATCGCTGCTCGTAATGGCATAGGGAGTTGGCGACTCGATCGTCCAGCCAGCTTGTGCTGGTTGGAACCAGCCAACAACGTTGTATGGAATTGGTGACCCAATCGTCCAGTCGGCTTTTGCTGGCTACAATCAGCCCCAGCAGCTAAACATCCTCGGTGCCCGAAAGGAGGACCAGCAGAAATTCATTTCATTTCATTATTTATTTGCCAGTTCTGGCCGATTCATTATTTCATCTCTTCTGCTGCTACTTATGCCTCCTCGCAATGAAAAAAATGTATTTGCATTAACGATAGCCCCCGTTGAAAAGGGGTAGGAGCCATTCGATAGCGTCCAGTTCTTAGCGATAGATTTTTGGATGTTCTACCGCGTTGAGGCTGGAAGGGGGCAATTAGGGAGCTACCGGTGCCTTTCTCGAACAACAATTGGGGGAGTGGGTGTCTCAAGTATACACTATTTGGGAGTGCAAGTGATTTCGACGCCAAGCCATTTATGACTTCGCCTCGATTTCCAGTTTGCTGACAAGGGTGAGGAGGGTACGACTCGGCAACCTCTTTGGCTCCTCAGAACGAAAACGGAGAAGCGTTGATATTTACGACTTTCTTTCACTATGGCTCCACAACATCCTAACAACATGTCACCTTCGCGGACAGCCACGCTGAAGAATAAGAATGAGAGACAGAATGAAGAGAAAGTCACTGAGGATAAAAATAAGAAGGCGCATACAGATAGAGAATCAGTCAGTGACAACGTAGAGAATAAAGCAGTAAAGGAACAGACGTATCGTAGCGAATAACATATATCTTGTAATGAAAGTAAAGAACGAAACGGAAAGTCCAGGTGGTTTGAAGGTGTTATTCCCTTTCCTTATACAAAACTAACTTCATTACATCGCAAGCAAGCTAAACTCTGTTAAAAAGCTTCGCAATGGAACATTATTAGTAGATATATCTACCAATGAAAACACAAATATTCTCCTGAAGTGACATCAATCGGACCGCTTGAAATTAAAGTTGAGCCACACCGCCAACTGAATTTTACACAGGGTGTAATATCTTGTTTGGATATTAAAAACGTACCTGAAGAGGAGACTAAACGAGAATTCGCCAGTCAAGGTGTAGTCAATGTTAGACGCGTCAATAGCGGAAAGGCTGCCTAACTCCAACCCATGGGGTCTCTAATTTTGCCATTTGCCATGCCACAGTTTCCTAAGGATGTGAAGGTAGCTTTCTATCGCTTGCCTGTCCGTCCTTATATACCAAGTCCGCTCCGCTGTTTCAAATGTTAACACTATGGACACACCAGCACGTCATGTAACATGACCCCTGATGTATGTGCAATTTGCGGAACGAGTAGCCATAGTACGGATCCTTGCACCTCACTGAAGCCCCAGTGTGTAATTTGCAAATTGACCTGGGTATGTCGATTAAAAGGATCTCAGCATACCCTTCCACCTGGTGCATTTTCACAAGTGGTAGGAAGAACACCAGTTAAAACCGTCTCGGTTGGTACACAGACAGTAAATGTGATAACACAGTGTCTCACGTACTTGTAAACCCGCGATTTGCCGACACAGATTGAGGGACAACAGAAACCTGTGGGTGGAGAGTTGTAGAACTCCACAGGCTAAGTCTACTTTTAGTCCGAATAAAGTTTCAAAACCTGCACGAGCTTCGCCTCTCACGACAAGAATTAAGCGTCTGACACATGTTTTGGCTGTTCAATCAGCTCAGGAAAAGTCTCCACATACAATCGATCAATCAAGATCATCTTTGACCTCAAACATGACTGAGGACAATCTTATGGATATGGGTTGGAATCCCGGGGAAAGGAAAGGGAAACTTAAACTTAGAAGGTGATATATTTCATGATCTTGATGCTATGTTTTGCAGATAATTTTTATGTATGTTCAAGAGAGTTTCTATGTATGTTCTAGAGGCAGCTCTATCACCGCATAAAATTCATGTTACTTTACCTTGTTTGTTCTAGTTGTACATACAAATCGATAGCGTAGCGTTACTTGTAACTGCTTTAATATGTGAGCCAAAAGTTAAATTATATTTTTTATATTAAACTTATCAGATAAAATATAAGTTGGATCCTTGTGTGCATCATCTAAAAGCTCAGCTACTATACACTATATTGTTGTGCTAAATTAGGGTTGTCTAATACGGACATTATTTTCTATTATGTACGCTCTTTTGCGATGAAAAAACGACTGCGCATGCTTCCAAACTACCAATCCTAAATTAAAATTGATTTCTTAACAAGGAGCACAACATTGCATAGCATGGTCTAACGTTCTGCTATAGAAGAAATATATTTAGACCTTTCTTGCCCACATTGTTTGGAAGAATAATTTCCTTACACTTTGAGCCAGAAAGACTTAAGTAATATGCACCCGTCTAGCACACAATCAAATGCCAATAAAGCAGTTGTACCATTATATCATTTTCAAATAACTTTCCAATGCTTGAGAAATTAACAACGCTACTTTGGCACAACAAAATTCAATCCATGATACATGTCCTGATATCATTAACTCAGAAAATAAAAAATTGGCGGTTGGCCCCCTTTGGCGCTCAAGCATCGTCGTATTCTTCATTTTGCTTCATTTATTTAAAATTAGCAAATTTACATAGTACAGTTCTATGTTCACATAAAAACAGATACAATATGAAAATAAAAATTAATAAATAATTGCATTATACTTACCAAATCAATAATAATAATAATAATTCTGCATGGGTAATGCAACTGTTTATTTATTCTCATTATCATAGTTTTCATGTTCTTTATGTGAACAAAATGAACATACATCTGTACTAAATAAGTTAACATATTTCAAATAAATATAGCAAAAAATACGAATGGAAAATAAGGCTTCAAAATAATATTATTCACTTTACATGTCAAATGAATATTATGAAACAAGAACTGCACATGTACTACAGAATTGTTGTGTCGTGCCCCGCACTCCCCAACTCTCAGTATTTTATATGATTTATTATGAAATTAAAATTTAATTTATAAAAAAGAAAGGATAATCTGAGGCGAGTGAATTATATAGAAAAAGTATATTTGAAAGAACAGTAAGTATGAGCTGTGAATTTCATATGAAGAATGTTAATTTAATTCTAATGTATGTGCTTAATCTGATTTATTTTATTTCAGGGATAATCAATACGATTCAGCTGTTAAATTTCGTTTAAACTTCTCTTGAGACCGAAAACCAGAAAACTTTTTTTTTCTTCGCTAAAGAAAGAACTTGCTTTTTATTTTATGTTGGCTGGAGGAAGCATCGGACGGAAACAGAAGTCGAGGGGAGGGAGAAAGTTGCCGCCTTGACTTTCTTGCTGTTTTTTCTTGTGCATTGTTTGAACCTGGCCCGCGCTTTAGCTTAAAAACGTCTCGTGTTTTTTTCTTATTGGCAGTTTCGTTTACTGGAAATCTCGAGAGCGGTAAAAAAAAAGGGGCATATATACTGTCATCGGCTTTCGCGCTGTCTCTGATGCTCTGATCTCTGATATTCTCTGTTACTTCGTTATTTTAAAGCCACTACCCTGTAGCGAGCACGAGTCCAGACTGTCCGCCATATCGGGGGGCGGATATGGGAGAACTTGGTGTTCTCAAGGAATCCGAACAGGTAATTGTCTGGATATTAATACTACGAAATTGAAACTTAAGTTGTTTGATTTGTAATCCTGTTTTTTCTTTCGAGGAAGCATCCGAGAGCCCGATATTCTCATATCGGTGGGATGAGTAGTATATCTTCGTTTTGTTACCAGCCCAAGGAAATGAATACTCTTACATGTTGCTTTCTCAGGCATACCTCTGTAAGAGAAAGGTTAATGTGGATTTGTAGGTTTACCGCCTACT
This sequence comes from Lepisma saccharinum, assembly GCA_022664845.1. NCBI lineage: Eukaryota > Metazoa > Arthropoda > Insecta > Zygentoma > Lepismatidae > Lepisma > Lepisma saccharinum. Next base: position 2,000 of record JAGDQP010041422.1, on the reverse strand, counting down.
CCAGTTGTTGTTGTGTTCCTGGGTTGAATTTAAATTTCTTTTCGACGAAAAGTTCCATACAAGTTACTTTATCAGGTATCCTCTGTATGGACAAGGAGAAAGGGATGTAGACTTTACTGTCTATCCAGAGTTTGGTTTGTTGTCTGCTTTGATGATTGAGATATCAAGAATAATGTTCGAGACACTCATTTAAGGTACTTTTCCAGGTATCCTCTGAATGAGTAAGGAATATGAGGGCCTGTAGACCTTCCTGTCTACTCCAATTTGTTTGTTGTGAAATCTTCATTGTATTTTTTTAAGGTAACCGAAACTCTTTTTTTGATCGATTGTTCTGTTGCTCTAATGTACTCGATGGTCGTCCTGATGAAGTGGACAAAGTGCTGTGTTGCCTTCTATCGGATGATGTGCCAAGCCCGAGTAATTAGAATCTGTGTAGTTGCGGATCCAGGTGAATATGTGGCCGGCGTGATCGAGCTTGAAACTTTGCATTCTATATTAGTATTTTTTTGGTCTTGACTGAGAGATTTGTATTCCGTCCAAATTATGCCTTAATGGCGATAAGAAATTCCGAGGTAAACGGTAAATTCTGTGTTTTTGATGAGGTTTTGATAAGTTGCCAGGTGACGTCCCTCAAAGGGCACTCTGGACAGAAGTGAGTGGTAGCTGTTGTCGTAGGTGCTATCACAAAATTCATTCCCCACACCAGCAGGAAAGTGAATGGGAATTGGTCTCAGTGTAAGAGGAGTGAAATTTATATATGTCTTGCATGATGCATGACCTCTATATATATGGTGTAGTAAAAAGTAATCCATTATTTTTGCATGACATTGAAGGCTTGACTTTCCATAGTTAGAATGATCCGATTTAGGTCACATATGCGCCGTTTTGTTCGATAACGTGTTGCCATTTGGAAGGTAATATCATGATGCCTCTCTCATAGAAGCCCTTGTCCCTATTGGCAAAAAATTGAGACAGTCGATGTTCACAAGCCTCTCTTGACGCGAATTTTGCACCAGCAAACGTGTTCGCCATGGACACGAACAGATGGTAATCACTCGGTGCCAGGTCCGAACTATAAGGTGGATGCATAAGAACCTACCAACCAAGCTCCCGGAGCTTCTGGCGAGTCACTATCGATGTGTGTGACCTGGCGTTGTCCTGGTGGAACACAATGCCTCTCCTATTGGCCAAAGCTGGGCGCTTCTGGGCGATTGCTGCCTTCAGATAGTCCAATTGTTGACAGTATAGTTCCGAGATATGGGTTTAGTCGTAGGGGAGCAGCTCATAGTAGATAATTCCCTGCCAATCCCACCAAACACACAGCAAAACCTTCCTGGCCGTCAATCCTGGCTTGGGCACCGTTTGCGCCGGCGCTCCGCGCTTCGACCACGACCGTTTTCGCGTAACGTTGTCGTAAGTGATCCACTTTTCATCACCAGTCACCAACCGCTTCAGAAATGGGTCGCTTTTGTTGCGATTCAGCAGCGATTCGCAGATGGAAATTTGGTCCATGAGGTGTTTTTGCGTTAACTCGTGTGGCACCCATACATCAAGCTTCTTTGTGTATCCAGCCTTATGCAAATGGTTCCACACGGTTTTTTGTGCAATGTTTAGCTCTTGGGTAATCGAAACAGTGCTTACATGACGGTCGGACGCGACAAAAAAAAAAATATCGACATTTTCGACACTTGGCCTTCCAGTGCGTGGTACATCTTAATTACCCGAACGGAATCGACGAAACCAAAATTGCGCGTGATTGGCTGTTACAGTATCAGGACCATAAACACTATTCACATTTGCAGCCGCCTGGCTTGCGTTTTCGCCTTTATCGAAGAAAAACTGTAAAATATAGCGTATTTTCTCTTTGCTAGTGTCCATTTTGACGCGCGCTCACACAACACTGAGTCAACTCATCAAACTATCTGAACAGTGTTTGTAGTACGCAATCTCATCGTTTGAACGCCATCTCGTTGAACCCGATCGGACTTATACAACGCGAG
>JAGDQP010041421.1:4803-16911 GCA_022664845.1 Lepisma saccharinum | reverse complement strand
TTTTGCCCTGAGTCTTAAATGCTTGAAAGCCATAAATAAATTTAATTCAAATACTTGATTGTAATTCTAAGCTTTTAAAGCAAATTTGATTACATATATTATAATTTGCTGTAGGTTTTATCTTCTCGCGGGCCTCACAAATTACATGACGGGTCGCGTACCGCCCAGGCCGTTTCTGTTGGCCATGCTTGATTTATATTATGGGTTATTTCAAAACACTGGAAACAGTGTTCTAGAACATTGCATGGGCGTAACAAAAGTGATCGGTTAATTTACATAGTTTTAAACTAAAATAAAAAAGAACATATCGTCTATACATGAAATAATGAATAATAATAAATAAAATGCTTAGTCCTTGTAGTAAGTGATTATAATGCAGGCGATTCATCTGCTGGTAAGTTCATGAAAGTGGATCTTACCTGTAAATGTTTGCGTGTACCAAGGTAATATACGTGTTTGGGCAGATAGTTATGCAGGAGATGGTTTTAAAATGTTCCGCGGGTTTACGGGTGGGGGTGGGGGAGTGTTAAAGGTGTGTCTGGGCATGAAATGTATATTAAATGTACATAATTACGCCTTAAATTATATTAATTCTGCCTAAAACTCTGAAATTGGAGGGGGTCGGTCCCTCGGACTCACTCCTAAATACGTCTTTGCACGTTTCAATCAGTTATTTCATCGCAAATTCAGACATGGTGATTTATCTTTTACTCCATTTAGTGAAAATAATGCTTCACTACACAGTGACCTTGACAATACTACTTTTATCTTTGCAAAACATTTACAACGCCTCATGATAACGCCATTGCTATAATGCAACAGGTGGGTTGTCAGATTAAATACGATATTTCTTCTAATATTTCATTAAAGCTGTAAGTATTTTATACTTTTATTATCAACTGAACTTTGAAGTAAGTAAATAATAACACATATCAGTTAAAATGTTTCTAATTACAGAGCACAAGCCTATTTTTGAAACGTCTCTCAAAATCCTATAGAAATCAAATGGCAGGTTTCCTAGGCAACCGTTTGTTTAAAGCCATTATGGCGGCTCCCACAATTCTCAGTAGCAGACGACTTTAACAGCGTATTACCTTAGAATATTTTTGAAGGGGAAAGGGGGTGACGAGTAAATGAGTCATTCTTCAGTATGCGATAGAAGGAGAAAAAACAGAGATTTGTAAAAATAGAAAATGTGTTCTGATTATCAAAAGCAAGGAGGGGTGGAGAAAATTGATTTTAAAGTGAACGTTAGACGATGGAAAGGAGACGCAGGAATGCCGAAAGAAAAAAGGTATTTAATGTGCCTTGTTGAGACAATGGATAAAAGACGATCTCAACTTCACCACAGATGGCAAGGTGATTAGCAAGAGGTGCTTTGCTATTTTTAATTCGAATGTTTTGTACTCATAAAAATTCACACAAGTTTCAACGTATGGCACGACCCAATTGTACATTGTTTGGCATATTTTATTTTCCTGAATATGAATTTTACTTATGTCATTTAGGCATTTAAGGCTCAGGCCGGGATAGGAGAGGGGAAAGGATTCGGGAAGGTGTCGGCCAGGGCCTATGTTGAAGGTGCCGTCCCGGCATTAGCCTGATGTGACTAAGGGAAAACCCTGGAAAAACCTCAGTCAGGATGGTCGGCCGCTGGGATCCAACCCACTTATTTATTATTCTGACAGTGAAAAAGAACAAATGATTTGATATTCAGGGCCAAATACTATATACTTGAAACTAGGGATGGCAATCCGCTCGGCTCGAGCGGTGAGTCTAACGCTCGAGTCGAGTCGTCGCTCGAGCTTAACTCACTGTAACCGAGTCGCAGGGTGAGTCTCTCTGAGCAGCGACTCGGCTCGACTCGAGCACATAGTGAGTTCTGACTCGACTCGACTCGAGCAGTTCTGAGTACCGACTCGACTCGACTCGAGCACCTACTGATCACCGACTCGACTCGAGCACCTACTGAGCGCCGACTCGACTCGAGCACCTACTGAGCGCCGACTCGACAAGAGCAGTTGTGACCACAGACTCGACTCGACTCGAGCAGTTATGACCACTGACTCGACTCGACTCGAGTCTGACCGAGTCGTTGACATCGAGATAACTCGAAAAAAAAAAACTTTTTAAAGACATTCTTTTCTTAATCAATTCGTACTAAAATGTAAGAAAAATAATAATAATAATTTTGTTTATGCATGACTAGAAAGAAAAGAATGGGGCGTGTCATTTCAAGAATTTATGAAGTGATTGTATATGAGAGAGCGCCTCATGCTTTTCTTTTTAGGCATGCATAAACATTAGTTTCTTTTTTAGTACGAATTGATTAAGAAAAGAATGTCTTTAAGAAGTTTTTTATTCTTTTGTTATGTTAATTTAGTTTCACTATTTGCTGTTTCTTTCCTAATAACTTTGGAAACAATGATGCTAGAAAGCATGATAGTTGATGTGAAGTTAGTTTATTGATCTCCTTGGCAAAGTAATTTGTTGTTCTAAGTTTTCTCGAATAACTTAACAAGTAGAAACAGAGATAGCCGTGCATAAATTATGAGGTAATGTAACTTTGCATTACTATGACATCGTCCACTGACAACTTTTCAGACGGTTATGTCAATCGAGTCGAGTCTAATGCTCGAGTCGAGTCGTTGCTCGAACTCGACTCACTGTAACCGAGTCCCAAGGTGAGTCTTTCTGAGCAGCAACTCGGCTCGACTCGAGCACATAGTGAGCGCCGACTCGGCTCGACTCGAGCATATAGTGAGTTCCGACTCGACTCGACTCGAGCAGTTCTGAGTACCGACTCGAGCACATAGTGAGCGCCGACTCGGCTCGACTCGACTCAAGCACATAGTGAGCGCCGACTCGGCTCGACTCGAGCACATAGTTAGCGCCGACTCGGCTCGACTCGAGCACATAGGGAACGCCGACTTGACTCGACTCGAGCACATAGTGAGCGCCGACTCGACTCGACTCGAGCAGTTGTGAGCACCGACTCGACTCGACTCTAGTAGGTACTGAGCACCGACTCGAGTCTGACCGAGTCGTGCCTCGAGTCGTTGACATCCCTACTTGGAACGTGATTGACGGCTTGTAGGATACGAATAGAGAAAGCAGTGTTTATTTCAGACGTGTTCCAGGAGGGTATTACCCCTACAGACTGAATCACCTCAATTTTAAAACAACAAATATTGAACAACAAGGGTTCATTCATTATTCTACTAGAATTACAACCTGCATAATGCGAATAAGAAACTTTGTAAATTTACAATTGCAAAATTTTAGCCTATGTCACTCACCATAACTAGAGTTACCCTTGTGGTATTGTACGTATTCAAGTCGATCAGGTAGCCGTGTTGTCTGAGATGTTAGGCATGCCACTCGAAGGTCGCGGGTTCGAAACTCATCAGGGGCATTGATGTTTGTGGAATTTTACTAGCAAGTCTTTAACAATATAATCGTGACGGGTCGAATTCAAGAGTTACTGGAATGGTCCATACAAAATAAAGTTTTATGTATCTATTGAAAGAACAGGACTTGTAAAACGGGACTTATGCGACAAATATGCACTGTACCTTTGTGTATATATATAATGGTTACCGTCGCTGACTTCTCATAGCATGGAGCTCCGAGTTCCATTCCCGGCTCTGCCAAGGGATATTTTCCAGAACGAGAAGGTCAGGAACGGTGCCCACCCAGCATCGTGATGCAGTTGGAGAGCTGTGTGAATAAACGTCAGTGGCGATCACAGCTGAGAGCTTCGGCTCTCCTCTCCCAATAAGTCTGGTCAGCGTGGGAGCAGTAGACCAACTCCTTCCTCCGGGAGAGGTATCATCCAGAAGTGGATTGAATATGGCATATATATATATATATATATATATATGTGTGTGTGTGTGTGTGTGTGTGTGTGTGTGTGTGTGTGTGAGAGAGAGAGAGAGAGAGAGAGAGAGAGAGAGATAGAGAGATAGAAAGAATATTAGTATGGTGAATAAATGCAGAGGTTGCATGACTGTGGGATGTAATGCATGATTTTTATATCGCACGTCCACCAGAAAAGTGTAAACTCAAAATTCTTATTTTTAATTTTATTTCTGAAAAGCGTTAGAGAACCATTCTCCTTCTTTGACAAAAAAGCCACAAGTCTATCTACATTGAGACTGTTTCTTTCAGAGGGGTGACCAGAGCTATTACCCCCTTGACTGAGTCAACCACCCCTCCAATTAAAACTAATAAAATTGTGGCAACAAGGGCTCTTTCATTGTTCTACTAGAATTACAACCTGTTTAGTGAAGCGAACAAGAAACTTAGGAAATTTACAATTGCATAATTTTAGCGTCTGCCACAAGAAGTAAAAAATTTCCTTGTTAAATGTATTTAAGATTTCGTTTCTGAAATTGCAATATGCAGAGGTGACTAGAGATTGTACAGAAAAGAACTACAGGTACTTCAGTTTGCGCGATAAGTCGCATTCCCATTGAAATATCGATTCTAACAAGTACATCCCATCATAGTTGTTGATTCGTACTTGACCAAATATTACCGCATAATTGTCGACTCATGTATTGTGTGCATAATATTTTATATAGAAACTAGGTATGGTACAAAGACCGAGACTAGTCTTTGTCTCGTCTTGAACATAAGACCAAGACCGAGACACTATGCAGTGAGACTTACTCGAGACGAGGCCAAGACCGAGACTTATCCCTCGAGACTCAAGACTCGCCTCTCGAGCCTCTCGTCTTGATCGAGACTATAAGCTTTATTTTCACGAATGTTGATTATATTAATTTAATGCTTTTGTTGATAATGTTTCATACTAGAAATCTTGAGATAATTAGTTTCATTCTGATAAATTTTATTTAATATGTTATATTGTAGTTCAGAAATATAAGTCATTATCAACGCTAAACTATTTTCTGTTGCCTTTCAATAATAATGTAAAAGCGATACGGGAACGAATAAATAGAGACATTTATTTTCTTCTGCGAATTTTCATCCCCATGCTTTCTCCCGTCGTTTACTTCTGTTGACACTCGTTCATTATATCGCCTCTGCTAGACTGATCCTGTAAAGACTGTAAAGCATACGTCAAGAAGCCAAACTGTCCAAATTATAATATAGATCTTTTCTTACACCATTTACTTATTATATTAAAAAAAAAAAAGATGGAAAGACTTTTGCAATACAAACCGGTACCTCAGAAAAGATTGATACAATATATATTTCTACATACGTAGAAGCAAGTAAGTCGGAGCTCAGTTACTGGACACCTCAACTATATTCGTAGCCCTGGTAGTTTCTGATTTTGAAAGTTGTCGACAGACAGACATAGCGATTGTGCCAGGTGTATGCATAAGTTTTTGCCAGTTTTTTTGGTAAAGAAAACACGTAATTTTAAAGGGAAATTAATTTTGTTTTATTCAAAATATTGACCATCAGCTTCTACACATTTCGCCCATCTTTCAGGTAATTGATGCATATCATGCCAGAAAAACTGCTTGTATTTTGCGGCAAACCATTCGTCAAGTCATTTTCCAACGTCTTCGAAATTGTTGAAGTGCTGCTCTGCGAGCGCGTGCCCCATTGATGCGAAGAGGTGCTAGTCAGATGGCGCCAGGTCTGGGGAGTACGGTGGGTGCGGAATTATGTCCTATCCAAGCGATTTCAAGGTATCTTTCAATGGTTTTGCTGTGTGAGACGGCGAATTGTCGTGTAACACAATCCCTTTGCCATGTCTTCGGGCCCATTCCGGTCGTCTTTCGATCAATGCGTGATTTAAATTAATCATTTGTTGGCGATAGCGTTGTGCATTAACGGTTTCGCCGGGCTTCAAGAGTTCAATACACAATACCGCTCTGGTCCCACCAGACACAAAGTATGGTCTTCTTGCCAAAGCGATTTGGCCTTGGTGTTGAAGGACCGGCTTCGCCAGGTGAAAGCCACGATTTTTTCCGCTTCGAGTTTTCAAAATAAATCCATTTTTCGTCACCCGTCACAATTCGATACAAAAAGGATTTTCTTTCGTAGCATTGAAGCAGCATTTCACAAGTGACTTTGCGATTTTCCATTTGACGTTCATTCAAATCGTGTGGGACCCATTTACCCAATTTATTGATCTTTCCCCATTGCTCGTAAACGCCTGCTTATTGTTTCTTGTGACACATTTAATGCTTTTGCCAATTGCTGTTGAGTTTGAGTTGGGTCATCCTCCAATAACACCTCCAATTGCTCGTTTTCGCACTTTTGTGGTCTACCAGAGCGCCACTGTCTTTCACATTGAAATCACCACTTTTAAATTGTCGAAACCATGTCTCGTATGTTCTAATCGATGGAGCGTGTTCACCATATGTTTCTACCAGCACACGGTAACTTTCAACAACCTTTTTATTTTGATTAAATAAGAAAAGCAATGGGTGCCGCAAATGTTCTTTTTCAGGCACAAACTTCGACATGATCACTGAACGATAAAACAAAGACGCTAGTGTTTGGCGGACTCAACTTTTGTGTGTTTGTAGTTTAATGTCAGACGAACAAAATGACGTATGTGTCAAATGAATACGCTGCATACTTTTCGCTGGCGCCATCTCTTAGGTAAGCCGGAAACTACTTATGCATACACCTGGTATAAGGCTTCCCAACACTTGTTGCTGAAGCCTAAATGTTGTATAAAGTTCCTGTAGGAATTTCTTATTGCTAGTTTATGTACAAGAAATTCTGCACATATCACGTAAATATACCAGCTCATTCGATAGAAACAGATTGTTTCTACAAAAATCATATGAGGCGGAGCGAGCGTCAAATTTGGATTATTTATATGAAGTTTCTCCGAGACCTCTCGAACAAGAACTCAACCATCTTCATAACCGTAATAGTTCTTGAGTCGAAAGTTGTCGACAGACGGACGTAGAGGGGGATATAAGATTGTACATAGTAATGTCTTAGACACAGCAAAGTTATTATTATTATTGTACCTAGTAAGCTGTGCTTTGCTGGGATTGTTGGAATGACATTTTAATCTGATAACACTGCTTATTTGCAATACCAATGAGCATATTTCAGTTTATAAGGTTTGCAATACGCTATTTGAAAGTAGGGCTTACCGGGAACACTCTGTATAGACGTGCAGCTGTATTCCATAGCTATGAATTGGTTCTTTTAATCAGTCAAGAGCAGTACTCTAAACAAATTGATTCGTGTGGCTGTGGAGTTCGGTAAATGGTATTTTCAATTTCTTTGTATTTTATTATTTCCTTATTCAAAAGTTCATAACAAGTACATTTTTTCATTGTTAAAAAGTTTGTTAACGTTGCTAGGAATTCTCAGAAAAGTTTCGCAGAATTTTAAATATTTGTAATCGAGGAAAACCCAGGACTTTTCGTATGATCATCTGGATATTTTTCGTTTTCAGTTCTGCACATGCGCAGAATGAGAAAACTGTTTCTTATCCCATCTGTGCACGCAATGTTGATCAAGAACTCTCGCCATATTGTCAGTTCTTATTTTGGTAGTAATGGGAAATATTTTGAGCGACTGGGAATTCTGAACCCTAACTGGCAATTACGTATATTATGAAAATGGGGCGTAAGTCATGAGATCAACTTAGTTTACATCTTCGGGATTCAGCCAACACAATTCTAACACTCTACACTGTTTTCTTTCAACTGGAAATTTAGAGCAGTCAGTACGACGCTGGAATTTCGACTAAAAATACATGTTCAAATCTCCTTTAAACTTCTGTTTTTCTCTTCCAACATTCCCGAGGACTGTATGATGGATGCCTTTTATTAGCCAAATTACTGAAACTCCCAGGTTGCCTAGATTTTCTGAGAAATGTTTCGGAAAATCTTTAACAGTGTACGTTCATTTATTTCTATAAATCTGTTTAAAAATTTCGACTAAAATGTAAATTTTTCATTTTTTACGTAACAGTTATTTAGCAAATTTAAATATAATTTAAGAAATAGCAAAACATAAATGTTACGTATACATACCAATTTAACAATTTGTGATATAACATGGATTCGTTTGCATAACAGAAATATTTTCATGTCTTACTTATTGGTATTCTATATATCCTAACTAAAGCTTTATATCACTTTAAAATCGTAATATTTTTCTCTCTATTTCAGAATAGTATTTCTAATCTAACTCCGAAATTAACTATGTAACGAACTATGTTAATATCATATTAATATTCTTATTCTTGTAATGAGATCGGAAAGCCTGCATACCTATTTCAAATAAGTCAAGGGACGGCAACATTTTAAAGTCTAACGTCTTTCGAAACTCTCGAGACGAGACTGAGGTTTACAATCGAGACCAAGACCAAGACTGTCCTAAAAAATTCGAGACGAGAACGAGACTGATGCCAGTCTCGTCTCGCCTCGATATCCCTAATAGAAAGTAGAAACACTACCGAGAGACCGTGGCTCAGTGGTATAGCGTTGGCTAACATTCGTGAGGTCATAGGTTCAAACCCAGCGCACAGTGGTCCCAAACGGAAATCTAGCCGGACAAAAGTCGAAAATGCAACAACAATGAATTCGGTTGACAGTTGCACATTCAATACCTGGATAAGTCCGTAACATGAGACCGTGCTTATTGTGAGATAACAATACACGGTATGGCGGGGAGGGTGCGGGCAAGGTTAACAATGGCCAGAGGGTGGTTTCGAGCCGAGCAGAATCATCAGAACTAACATATTTAGTGCACAATAATTATACAGGCTATAGAAGTAATGATTATTTTACGTTGAAATCATCATTAGGAGATTGACTTAAGCTTAGAGTTATGTATATGACGTGTACATTATGTGTGCAATATGATAAGTTATGGTAACATATATATTTTTATGCAGCATATCAAGATATTTGAATGCCAAGTTTGACCTCCGACGTTATCCATCGAGATTTATGTACATATGTGTAGGTACATCTTTAGTCTATGCATTGTGACTATACGTGTTTGCCGCTTCCTGCCGCTTTTCATGTTTTTCGTCGTTTCAGATATGACCACCCACCCAGGAAGATTGGACATACCACATTATGAATTGTTTGAAGCCTGGTGTAGCGAATCGGAGAGTGCCAATAGAAACACTAGTGTATATAGACATGTGGAGCAACAACTAGGCCTACAAATAAATAGAGAGACCAGTGGGAAAGAGCTACCATCGAGTATCAGAAAACGCTGCGACACATTTTGTGCTCACGTCAAGGCAAAATGGGTACAGGCCAATAGACGCAAGAAGACATTTGTCAGGAAAATTGGTGCATGGTTACAGAAGGTATTCGTTATTGAACCCACTGTGCAGCGGCCACTGTGCAGCCAGTTTGGGACCACTGTGCAGCGGCCGACCATCCTGACTGAGATTTTTTCCTGTCACGTCAGGCAAATGTCGAGATTGTACCTTCAACTTAGGCCTTGGCCAACGCATTCCCACATACTTTGCCCTCCTCTATCCCGGCCTGAGCCTTTGATGCCTAAAGGCCATCAGTAAAATTCAATTCATTATAGAAGCACAAGATTCATGACGTGGAGGGTGGACCCATCCAAAAGTGGTGGCTTGACCACAGCACTTCCTCAAAAATAGGAACCCACCCTGAATTTAATCCCTGTTTAAAGCATAAAAAAAATATGTAAATCTGGTTTAATCAGAATTTCGTTTATGCTGAACGGGTTCAGTTCAGAGGCGTAACTACTATGGCGAAAAAACCCGCAATGCGAGAGGTCCGATCCTTCCAAGGGGACCCTTCACCCTAGCCTCTCAATTGGCCGAATCGATCTCCGGCCTTGGGTATTCTCTTGCAGGGGGAGGGGATAAAATGTAGTTACTCCTCTGGTTCGGTCCCATCAAGTCCGGATAAATGAGGTTTTAGTTGATTAATGAATATATATTGTGGTTGCATGAATGTGAGACGTAATGCATGATTTTTCATATATACTTAGTAGATATGGGAACGTGTCACTATAATTTAATGTCCACAAAATCCACATATTTCTCCAAATCTTTTCTGTTATTCGAACTCTTTTTACTACTTTTTATCTAGCTTATGAGAACATTTTTCCTAAAAGAAACACTGTACATCATTGGCCAGTAGATATAAAAAGGGGGACACAGCCGTTGCAATGACTCCCGTAGTTTTGGTTTGAACAGGAATTTTTGATAATATCTCGTATATGTATTCGTACCCGATGCTGATAATGCGTGCAAAGCAGGGCTCAAAATGGAATTTTTCACGAAACAGAACGCTTCATCTTCGTTAACATGCTATTATGACCTTTTTGCCTATGATTAACATAGTGACGAGGCGGAACGGTAAGGCTCCAGATTTTCACGAACCGGAAAAGTGTTCCGGTCCATTTCGAACCCTGCTGCATATAATGCGACCGTGTAAGGCCTTGTTTGTCCGCTACAGGGCGTTAAAGTTTGGAGCAAGGGGAAGACAACCGCTACAATGACTTCCATAGTTTCGGTTTGTACAGGCATTTACTACTCAAAATATATACATGAACAAACCTGACAGTGCTGAGTGCTGACAAAGACTGCAAAGCCACTGTTCCGTGTAACAAACAGTTTAGCAGATATAGGCCCGTATATGTCTTCACAAATGTAAGCGAGGGTATCCCACAAAGTGAGTAACACAGAAGAGAGCATCAGAGAATGACAATAGGCACACAGGGCAACCTTCACTAAGCAGACTCCATGAGTGCGATGTTCAATGCACCGTCAAGCACGCACTCAGAAGTTGGTTCCGAGTAAGGGGGTGGTCCAGCGCATTTGACGGGGAGTCCGAGGTCTGTCTGGTAGTGAAATTTACGTAAAATGCGTGTAATTTTACCAAAAACGATATTAATATCAGATATTACAAAAAATCTTAATTTCGAGGGCTGGGGTCCGGACTTTACCCGTAACTGTCAGAAACTTCAAGGGTGTAAAATAGTGACATTTGACACCGTGTCCATAGTGTGATCTTGAAGGTTGCTGTGTGCCAATTTTGAATCTTCTCTTTTACTTACTTTGTAGTAAATCCTCACTTGCATTTGTGAAGACTGGTCTATATCTGCCAAACTATTTGTTACACGGAACAGTGGCTTTGCAGTCCTTGTCAGCACTGTCAGGTTTGTTCATGTATATATTTTGAGTAATAAGTGCTCGTTCAAACCGAAACTATGGGGGGTCATTGCAGCGGATGTCTCCTCCTTGCTCCAAACTTTAACGCCCTGTAGCGGACAAACAAGGCCTTACACGGTCGCATTATCAGCATCGGGGTATGAATACATATACGAAGTTTTATTAAACATTCCTGTTTAAACCGAAACTATTGGAGTCATTGCAACGACTGTGTCCCCCTTGTCCCAACCTTTAATGCCCTGTAGTGGACAAACGAGGGCTTACACAGTCAAATTACTTTACACGCATTATCAGTATCGGGGTACGAATACATATACGAAGTCTTATTAAAAAAATATCCTGTTCGAACCCAAATACTTCCCTTGTAAGAGACCTCCCAAGCTAACAAAAAGTTCTGCTCACATTGACTGTGTATATGAGTATTTCTAAAAATATATTATTATGATAGTCAACAGATTGCAATAAAATGCTGACGCACATCATATAGTTCTTCCCCTTTCCAACATTTTGTTCCCGATCAAGTAAAACCAAAAGTATTTGACTATAATAAATTAATAATCTCACTACGAAACGAAAGTGGATGTTATACGAATCTTTGCAGAAGGTATACGTTAATGTGTAAGGTTAATTAGAGGGTATACGGCGTATATACCCTCGACTACAGCCCTGAGTAATGGTAAGGGTCAGAAAAATTGAGCGAACAGTTCAACAGTTATTTGGTAATAACTAATAAGAGACCAGACACTGTACTAACTCCCTCATCGAAAGAATACGAGAGGCTGAATATATAAGTTATCTGCGTAATGAACACAAACTTCATTTGAATTTGTGATTAATATTGTAGACGGAGAAAAAAGAAGGATAGGGATCGTGGATGGTTCATGGGCCAGGTGTACGAAGTTCATGGAAGACGTTTCTTTTGAGAGAGAGAGAGAGAGAGAGAGAGAGAGAGAGAGAGAGAGAGAGAGAGAGAGAGA
>JAGDQP010041420.1:0-16911 GCA_022664845.1 Lepisma saccharinum | reverse complement strand
CGAAAGCAAGCTTTATATTCCTCCAAATTAAGATTTATTGCCTTTTCACTTCTACTTATCTTTAATTTGAAATTTAGTCGACCATCAAACTTGTTCATTCATTTTTTTTTTAATTTAAGGTCACAATGAGTGACTCTAGGACCCAATACGTTATTGTAGAGGTCATGGAATTATCCAAGGCTATCAAATGGCATAATAAGAAGAGACATTAACCAAGGAATAATCAGAGACAGCAGGCCCCCAACAAGGTATTAAAAACTTTCAGTAAACGTTATTTTGTATGCGCCAGTCTAGTAACTTTTGACTCCGGCTCTTCACGATTCGGCCCTTTTACATCTAGTTAAAATACACAAACATCCATGCCATGGCGAGATTCGAACCCATGACCTCCTAGTCGCTGACCTAACTCCTTATACAGCACGGCTACCTGGTCGGCAACAAGTTATTAGTAGTAGTGAATAACTCGTAAGTTTTCTTTTTGAGGAAGACAAGACTTTGCTTCTGTGATAATTTTCAAAACAAAAAGCTTGGGATTCCATTACAGGGTGTCTGCAGATTTCCAAATTGTTGGGAGAACGGGATTGCTACACCCGAACTTCCAAGATATGACTTCCCTAAATAACGGTGAGCGAACGGATATTTCTTAATATCAGTAATATAACACATCGTGCTGTAATATTAAAAATTCATAATATCAAACATACTTCAAATGTATCAGAATATTTTCTGCACATTTGGGCAAATGGTAAATGTACCATTAACAAGCTAAAAAAGAAAAAAGAAAGAAGGTTTACCTGATTGAATTCATAGTCCGAAACTAAATTTTATAACTTTTCTATCAATAATGACTCAATTTATTTACTTTTTCATGACATATAGACACACTACATTACACCCACAAATCGAAAATTCAATTTGTGAAAACCAAGTTTTCCGAAGGAAAAAAAAAGGCGCATTTTCGATTACAACGGACTATGCAAAACAATATATTGTTGACCGGTCATGTGCACAATCTTTGCATTGGGTATGGGCGAAATGAGAGATTGTTGGAATAGAACCTCACATTCACTTCCTTCACTTCATACACATAAAAATGTTCATCAAAGCGCAACGTATGTAACCTTCTACCAGAGAAGATAAGTCGTTCCGAGTCATACAAGTAAATTTTGTACACAGTGAAAAAGTTAAGATCTTCATCTAGTCCATGGATAAGAACTGAATCTTTTTCGTAGCGGGAAGATGACTTCTATGCCCAAGACACTCGGTGCAATTTCTTCCCAGTATCCAACTGTAAGTGAGATTTTATAAACCTCGCCTCAGATGTAGACTCCAATTTGGACAGCCCTGTAAATAGCAGATAGAAGACAGTTAAAATAGCTCTGTGCACCAACAAAGAACGTAAAACATAATCTATTTGTGCTCAAGACAAGTGATTTAAATGATTACGTTGATAGATACAACATTATTAACAATAGCCTAATTTTTAAATGATAATTTGTATTGGCACGACTATAGCTTTTAAAGCAACTTTAGGAACCTGTATTTCTCAGAGGGGCTTGAATAACAGAATGAAACTTTCAGGGGTTTTAGAATATACTCTAAAACGAAGGAACTCATATACGAAATTTTGTTCAAGTACTACATTTCCTTTTGACTTACCCTCTAATTTTGAACAACCCCTCAAATTTTGACAAATTTGAGTTTTTATGAAGTTGAAGTTTCAATATAAAGGAAAATAACTGACGCAGGAAGTTAATTCTTTCTCTGTCATTACAGTAACAATAGTAGATAATAATAACAAAGTAAACGGCTTGTTATTTCTTTCCATTCAAACAGGAAAGAAATCTAAAAATTAAAATTTCACCTATATTTTACAGTTGTTTAAACCACGCTTTCCAATAGTCGTTTTGAGGAGGCTAGAACTTAAAGACGTAGCTTGAATTAATCAAATATCTCAACTAGTTTGTGAAATATGTATAACTTCATGATTCGCTGTATTCATCAAAATTTTGCAGAATCTCATCTGAACTATAAGCAATAAGAAATTTTCAAAAACTGTTTTCAACTTCGCTTGTATATGGGATTCAATGTAGCAAATATAAAGGGAATCAGTCGAGCAACCACTACTTGTCGAAATATTCTGTAGAATGACCCAGAACTCTTATATAAACATTGAAACACTCAGCCTTATGTACTTTAATGTGCTATGTTCTACACTCACACAGAATAGCTGGTTTGCTTGTTAAATAAAATTAATAGTTTATATGAACTGCATCACGCTATTGGTGACTTACATTAACGTGGGTATTACTACGGTTCTAACCAACCATGTTTAGTATCATCTCAATGCTATTTCTACCTTCCTAGAAGTCCAAACATCTCCAAGGAGACTACTGAATGCACGAACGGTAGTTTACTATAGAAATATACATATAACTTAAGAAGGTGAAACAAGATAGATATACTTCCAGTTCTATTTGAGAGCACTAAATGATAATATACATACAAATCACAGCCATATTCAATCCACTACTGGATAGGCCTCTCCCCGAAGGAAGGAATTGGTCTACTGCTCCCACGCTGACCAGACGGGTTGGGAGAGGAGAGCCGAAGCTCTCACTGTGATCGCCACTGTATTTTATTCACAGCAACTCCCCAATTGTCATCACGATGCTGGGTCAACACCGAAATTTTTGAGCCCCCACCGGGAATATATATATGAGCTCCTGCGTAGCCTAGTCGGTAGCGCGCTCGACTTAAATGCGAGCGGTCCCGGGTTCGCGGTGGGGGCTAAAAAAATTCGGTGTTGACCCAGCATCGTGAGGACAATTGGGGAACTGCTGTGAATGAAAGACAGTGGCGATCTCCCAACCCGTCTGGTCAGCGTGGGAGCAGTAGACCAACTCCTCCCTTCGGGGAGAGGCCTCATCCACTAGCGGGTTGAATATGGCTGTGATTTATATATATAATGGATTCGCGCAGAAACAAGGTTAGAGGATGTAATCAAGTCTGCGAAGAAGATGAAGTGGAGGTGGGCCGGTCACATAGCTAGACGAAAAGATGGAAGATGGATGACAAATGTACTACTACATTGGGCTCCTATAGAAAAAAGAAACGACCGAGACGACGTCCAAATGCTAGATGAAATCAAGCGTTTCTCAGGAGCTACATGGATGAGGATATCAGCAAACCGTGATATGTGGAAATAAAAGGGGGGAGACCTTCATCCAGCAGTGGATAGAAAACAGCTGAATACGATGATGACGATGATATATTATCACAGTAGTGTTGTGATTGCGCTTGATTCTTCAATATTTATTGTAGTAAGATGGGTAAGCTGTAGGTTGACCTTTATTTTTTTCCTACCAGCCTTTTCACTTCTCTTCTACCCATTTATGTCTTTTGCTTCCGATGATGTAAACACTACATCTTGAAACATCAGTTCACTTAGTTATCTTTCATCCTACAATTTCGTATTCTTAATTGACTAAAAATGTTCTTGTGTTAAATGTTGTTACCATGGCAACGATTAAAATATTTAGTTAATTATTCAATTGTACAATACAATAGACGGGTACGGTTCCGAAGTTGGGTCCCACCTGGAATAAATAAGTTATCTATACGATTGTAGCTACTAGTTAGTTTAAATGTTCACGGGATTATAGAGATAGTGAAATGAGTTTGTATAATAATAATAATAATTAATACCGAGCCGCCTTAGCTGTGGCAGAGCGTTGGCAGAGCCTTCAACAGAGGCCCTGGGCGACACCTTGTTTAATCCTTTCCCCTCCCCTCTCCCGGCCTGAGCCTTAGCTGCCTAAAAGTCATAATTAAAATTCAAATAATAATTAATCTAGTGAAGTGGGAGTTACGTTGTTGTAGCGTAGCGTGAAACTGACAAATAGTAGACATGGCTGGTGCTGTTCATAAGCAACGATATAGGTAATCTAACACCGTATAGTTTTAAGCCGCCAGTCCGCGACACTATTGTACAGGTCCTCATCAAATTAATAAATGTAATTATTTAACACTTATTTTGTAAACAGTGCAAATTGAGATTAAAGTTTATATTTCTTTTTTGAAACAACTAGAATCTGAAGATGTGATGTCATCTTTTGAACATTCAAATAAACCTCTAACTTACTAGCATCTTACCAGTCGGTCCCTGAAAGTTTATCCGTGTAATTTGCCGTTCCGTGAGTATTAAAAGGTTGAAAAAAAATTATCTAAAATAGAGTAATCTAACCTGATCTAAATTAACCCGTCAAAACCAGGCGACCGAAATTTTATGTTTTGGACTGCTATCAGCAGATTTATCACAGTATAATGTAGCTACTTGACTTTTATTATATAGCGTCCAGATGATTACAGTACATAATGTGATGCAAAATCCAGGCTTGATGTCACTGCACTCACATTGCCTCTCTGATTTGGATCATATTCACCATTGAACGCATTCGAAATAATGAAACATTAGAACATTTAACGGGATGAAATTAGTTTAGGTCAGCGAGCTATAGTGTCATATTTCGCTGTATGTATACTTTACACCACTCATTCTCTTGCAAATCATTTACACAGTCATTTCTATTAACATCTAGTGGAAGCCAGCAATTTAAAAGGTGTTAGTATTCCATTAATCAGGCACTCGAGTTGATCAACAGAAATTAAGATGGTGGGATGCGGAGGAATACTGATGGCGCCACTTCTCTTTACGAATGACATGTATTTTGCTGCAAATATCCCGGACACAATGTCGGGGAGTTATAGACGAGTTAGTTAAAGTTTATTTTTAAAATTATTATACGCAATGTACGTGATCTTAACACTTACACCATTCAACACCGTGTATCAAAAGTAGCAAATATAGAGAATTAAGCAAAGGTCATGTGAGTCAAAGGAGTTTAAGGGTGTGGATAACTGGTCCATTCATGTATAATGTCGCCGATGGTATAAATAGAAATATCTTCACGTATAAATTAAGCTACTTTTTTACAATTCTAACGTAAACAAGGGGAACAAACCTAACTTTACTATTCTGAAATTAGTAATGCGGTCAATTCTATACACCGTTTACCGAGGAAACATAGGATTACATGGTCTCTTGCACATGAAATCCTGTTTTTGGTATTCTGTACGCTTTTTAGTACGTTCCATATGGCTATAGGGATGCAAAGCATGCCATATGCAGTAGTCTATGGCAGAAGTACGTAAACTGCACTATTATCAGGTGGTGTTTGAGTGCTCCCCCTGTTCGGAACTGTAGCCAAATAGATAATAGCATAGATTAAATAAAATTCAATAACTTGGTAAATGATAATAGTAAAGAACTACACAGAATACTGCTCAAAGCTCGCACCTGAAATTAATATCTGGAACGTAGGATGGAAGTGCGCCCCACAAAATGCTTTATTATTAAGAACGATTTACTTTCAAGTGAATCATATAAGCTTAGTAATTAACGAACAAGATACACACTTACCTTGAAACGACTGCGTGTATTCCTCTAGTACAGGAAATCAAAGGTGAAGTTGATTCTTCGTCCGCCATCACTCCTTCACTAAACTCAACACTGTAGCACTGTAGTGTGCACAAGACACAAAACAACAGACACAAAGACTGGACTCTTTAAATTGCTCGATCTCTTCTCTCTTCTTTTTAAAGTAATATCTGAATCCTTGATCTGAACGCTACAACACTTCACCAGTCCGCCTTGTCAACAGACGACAAACGACACGAGAATTTTGTACTCGGTTCAACTAACCGTCATCTGGGTTAAATAATAACTAACTCTTACACGGTTAAATGTACCTACACATTAAACGGTTCACATAACCTAGTAGTGGGTTAGTCACATTGTTTAAATTAACCGTGTTGGTTGTTTATTTCTTCCTTTACCCAACTTGTAGGTAAATTACAACCCACGTGTTGGTTGTTTTTAACCAAATTTCCGTTAACCTTTTTCAGTGGGTTACCATTTACCTACAGTATTCGGTACTTTCATCTCTGAAAAGTGTTGTGATAAACAACTAGTGGGTTGCCTACAACCCTTTTCGTCATTAACCTAGCAAAATGTTGACTAGGTTAGAATTATTTTTTTTTCGTGCGGTCATACAACACTTCCTCGGTTCCCCTAGGACTTCTATCGACGTGGGATTCACCACCAACCAGAAAGATGACAAGATGTCATCGATTGCGTCAAGTCCTAGGGGAATTCCATTTTGTGTTGTTCGCATTTCTATATGAGAATCATAACGGATAGAAATTTTGCAAGTACCCAATACTCCGTTTTGGTACAAACAACAATTAATAATACAGCGTCCTGTCAAAAGTATTCACGCAGTGCTTATTCAGTTTTGGGTATAAGGAGCAGAAAAATTGGGAAAATTATAACGGGACTTAAATGGATATACAAAACAAAAATTCATGTATCTATCTCTGGAGTTCCAAACTACCTTCTGGTACTATTTTGTCTTTAGAATTGCATCTTCCAGCCCAAAATTAAAAAGAGCACTGGTGAAAAGGCATGGCCTAGTTTAAATCTACTGCGAATCTCGAAACTTAATTACAATTCGAATATATATAGCTCGAATATATTATATCTCGAAACCATAACTAGAAATTATAATAATATATAAGACTATATATTATTACCTAAAGGTCGCTGAGACATATCCTCACTAGCTGAACAAGTTTTTACCGAATTTCAAATCATCCAGGCCGCTGGAGACTTTTCTCACAGTGTTCCTATGCCTGCCGCTCTGAGGTGCACTCAACCTCCTATTAAATTGAGTACCAGAGGGTCCTTGGTATTCCTGGGTACCTTAGGAAGGTAAAGGCGGTCGAGCGTATGTACCTAACTTTGTACCGTAGGTCGAGAATATGTTGAGCGCTACCTCCACATCCCAAATGCGCCGTCCACGGCGCGTGCATATCGCACAGGGGATTACATTTTTTACAGAATAATGTATAAATTTTCACTTTTGAAAGCATACCCTTTTTTAAAATCAATGAACAATTGGCGAACCGTTCCATTGTATTCCCATTTTTTCTCGAATATTTAAACGCTCTAGATCTGAATTTTCAGATTAGAGTTGAAGTTTGATGCAAGGAAAGGCAGATTGTTCTTACTCGCCGCATCTCTACTATCTTCTCATGGGTTCAATCTCCTCATAAAGGGTCACACTCTGGAATTACGAACCTTCTCACAAACGAGAATTTTACTTCTTCATATCGAACCATGACTAAAGTACACACCGAATGGAAGCTATGATCATATTTATGATAGTCATAATGAAAGTGTAGCATGTGTCTTCTATTATCTGAAACTCACGGAATCAAACAAAACATTATGATACGGTAGCTTATTACCGGATTTCGCCACAACCTCCCCGGCAAAGGTTATTGAAGGGGTCCGCTACGATTCGGCGCCTCCGTTTCGGCGCCAGTTCAGTTCGGCGCCAAGTGAGGAAAACGGAAATTATTAACGTATCTAACGGGGTGGAAAAAATTGAAAATATTGGAAATTATTACTCTTTTATTTCTTGACTGTAAGTAGGAGAGGATTTGCTAACCATGAGAGCTGGATTTAGATCAAGCCTTACGAAATAAGTATTTCGACGTCACTGAGACCGAAGATGATAGTCACTTGCCTTGTTGTGGACTTAAGGGTCACACAAAATTGCTATATAGGAAATATTTAACTTTAATTTGAATATCTGTGAAACAATTAAGGTGAACAAACCGACACTCACACAACGTAACACTAACTAAAGGCGATAGCGAAAACCGTAACCTGTGTTGTCAAATCAGCATACAAAATAAAAATGTTAAATCAGGAATTTACTTTCAAAAGGAGCTATATCCATTTTGGTCGGTTTGTGATCATATTTGTTTTTGTTTTTTTTTCAGGTTCATTTCTCAAACTCGTTTCAATATACATGCCTACAATAGTTTCTGTGAAAAATGTGTGTTAGGGTTTGTATGAAACCTTATTGAAAGGAAACTATTGCAGATATCGATAGGTGTTTGAGAAATGAACCTGAAAAAAAAAAAAAAAACAAATATGATCACAAAGCGACCAAAATGGATATAGCCCCTTTTGAAAGTAAACTCCGCAAATAGCAATATATGCTTATTATTACATACGTAAAACTGATTATAAAACATAGTCAAACAAAGCAATTTTAGACTATGGTGCTACTTAAAATGTTTAATTTGTATGCTGAGTTGGCAACACTGATTGATAGGTGGCAATGCTGATTACGGTTTTCAATACTGCCTTTAGTAAGTATTACGTTCTTTAAGTTTCGTTTTGATCGGTTTAATTGTTTCGAAGCTATTAAAGTTAAATATTTCCACTTTTAGTGGAAATTGAAATTGCGAGGAACGTAATTGCACAACAAGGCTACAGCAAATAGAAAGACTATATTCTTCGCGCTCAGTGACGTTGGGATCCTCTCCTTGTAAACATTCCTAACCTAACCTAACATACCTTAACTCTCGAGTTTTGGGGCATAGTCATTATAGAGCTCCGAAGTAAACATCTAGTTTCGAGTAACTACGTTAATAGTGCTTCTATTATTTCTGTGCGTCCTACAATAACGCATTCACTTCACACAACACTTCACACATTATCCATTTAGCTCCTTTTATATTGATTTTGGTTTCTGAGCTGAATATCTATAGTAAAAAAAGCTTGCTCAGTTTAGCGCCCTCTGAATCCTGCGTCCGGGGCATATGCCATGTCTGCTCCCCTCTAGTTACGTCTCTGCTAGAGATCAGCCTGTTTATGTTGTAAATAAATCTATAAATCCATTTTCGGCCAGAAAGAAACACTTCACAATTAAAATCATTGAAAACAAAAATTATGTTTTTCAAGTGCTTACTAAAATATAAACGTCTCATTACATCTCTTCCATGAACACAGCCCCTGGATCTTTTCTTCTGTCGCATCTTATGGACGAAGTTTTTACATATTTCTTTTAATACAATGGTTTCCCTGGTGTGATTCTTTGGTAAAGTTCTGGCGACGAAACGGTGGCGCCAGAACGACGACGCCGAAACGGTAGCGCCGAACTGAACGGGTCCGGATTGAAGTACATTAGACACATAGAGCGATCGTGTTGCCATCTGGTGTTGCAAATATGATTAACGTTATAGTGCCTTACGATAACCTTAATCATAACCTTCTACGAAATGCCATTATCATGATGATGTTTGCCGCTCTGTTAGGAATTACTCGTATCACCCGAATATATTTGGACAAGGTGAACCTATAATGTTTTTCCATTGCCTTCCATTGGATAAGGATACACAGGTTGAAATGGATTCCTAATCAATGTGTTTAACGTTTCCCCATTGGAAATCGAACCACAAACACCTTGTTTCTAAAGCAATGACCAAATCAACTCATCCATCCGAAACACATGAAATTCCAGATTAATACAAAAACATTTAGGCCTTTTACAATTATCCTAAGCACTCCCCTAATGCATATCCTAGATGCATAATGCATATCTTGTTTTTATTGGCTACGAAATTCTCGACTTCTTTTTCAAGGAAACAGTAGTAGCTTTTATAATAGTGTAGCCAAGTTACTAATTTTTATGTAACACCTCTTTCTTGCAATGTTAAAACTGCCTTTTAACTATGCATATTTCATCTATTTAATTTTAATTCTGGGAATAAAAATTTTCAAAGAACCGTATTATACTAATTAATTTTTATATCATAATCAACTGTAGTATTTTTTATCGTAACTGTATTCGTAGTCATGACAAATGTTCAAGTAACCTTTTATGTTAATTTGTTATAATGATCCTCGTTAACGTAGCCAGTCGTAAAGGCGGAAGGTCAAGTGCGCAAATGCCGTGACGTTACAAAGGTGTAACTCCTCCCACTCGCAGAAGTTCCGCATTTCGTCAAGTCTATCTACCGTGATTCGAATTACTTACATATAAATATCACTCAAGAAAGATACGCGATTTCTTTTTTCGCCGGAGTAGTAGTATTTTTCGGGGGTAGAAGAGAGGAAATAGCCCCTCCTTCTCTTGACACGAGGCCAGCACCAGCCACAGAAGGAGGTAAAGTGGGAGGGAGTCCAAGGGAAGTGGGGGTCGATAGCTACGCGCCTGGATCAATACAGTCCGATGCAAGGCGAGCTAAAGGTCAAAGTTCACCAACGCACGCCGCTGTTGTCGACTGCGTTGTTTCGGCGGTTTTGCTCATCTTCCTCTCTGCGAACTATGTGCATGGAATGGTGAAATATTTTAGCATCTCCTGAATTCAGATCCTTCGCTCAAAAGGAACTTCAGGATGATTTACGTCTTTGTTTTCTTTGTTGCCAGTGAAACTGCTTAGAATCTTGTTTCCAACTGAAAGCTTGTTATTTTTCTGACAATTTCAGTTACATCTCTCGTGAAAACAGAGAAACTTGGGTAATTTCCTAAGCTAATGAATATTCCGTGTCCAAACTTTACGAGAATTAGTACCTTAACTTTAGCAGTAACTGCCTCCGTCTTTTCTTTAAACAAAAAAAAATAAAACAACGAAGAAACGCATACGGATAGGAGTTCTAAAGTGTACCTGAAAGAACATACAAAATGTTAATTTCAACTCTGATTAGACAAACACGAATTTCAGTGATTTTTTACCCTAGATGTGTATGCAAACTGGTGGTACACATTTGTTTGGCGGGTCTGCCTGCTATTTTAGGAAATCAGGAATAATCGTAGTAAAGACTCATCGACGGGATAATACAATAAAGAGACCGGACGTTACAATTTAGTTTTTGAGCAGGACATGCAAATATATCAAGACGTAACATTTAAATGTCTACAATATTTTAATCTTGCAGTTAATACACAAACACGCTGTTCAATTCAATGAAGACTATTTAAACCTTAAGCTTAATTTCTTTATTATTATTATTGATAAATTTTTCTGTATATATGACCAGCTGACGAAAATCTAGTTTAGAGAAAAATGCGTGTTTAGCAACACTATTTCGTTGTTTTGGTCTATGCTGTAACAATGTAAGAATATTATTGGTCATATGGACAGGTGTTTTCCAAAGCAGGAGTACATATGTGTATGTTCTGTGTTATGATGAGGAGAAGCAACTATGAAAACGTGACGGTGTTTGCAATCCTTAAGTGACTTTTGTCGTCTGCAAAAGACAAAAACAAAACCAGGACCAGTCTGCGTAATGAAGGAAGAAGCAGAACCTGCCTGCAAGACGAACTGAAAAGTATTTGCTTCATCTGTATTTAACAGTGGGTTCGAAGCTGCTACTGGGCTAAGTATATAAAGTTCTAATGTGTACACGAGAGGAAAAATGGAATGTTGCACTCCAAAGTTCAATCGTAAGAGACGTCACGTTGCCTTATCCTAAGGGCTCAGCTCAAAATGAAATATAAATTGAATTCATTTGTGTCTTTACACTCCTTTGGTTCCTTCCACAGAGTCTCAATGCCATTGGCGGATATTTCAAACATTCAAAAGCAGCTTTGCGCCTAAAATAATTTCTCGCTATGATTATAGATGGTACAGGTATATATTGCAAGGAGCAAATGCACTTTAAGTCTGGGTTAGGATGGCATTATTACACTGAGCCACTGAATTATTTTTATTAAAATACCCAGTAACAAAATCATCAGTAACCGTAATATAAGCTTCTCAAATCAGTTAGGAAGAAAATTATTTTTTAAGTCTCCAATACGATGAATTAACCTCTAGAAGTTTCTTTGTGAACTAAGAAGAATTATGTGTAAATGTTATTTAAATAACATATTTAGTACACCCTACTCAAAAGGGATAATTTCAAGAAAGAATGATAGTACCGTGAAAGATGGGCCAAATCGATTCCCCTACATAATATGATATTGTTGGATACTGCGAAACAGCTCTAAAGAATTTTCGTAAATAAGATGAAATTTTGCAGCAAGCTTGAACTGAATTTGTCCCCGATTGTAAATATTGATACCATTGAAATTGTATGTGAATTACATAGTGTCATGCATCATGAACAGGGTTCAGAAGATGAGAAATAACAAATACAATATATTAAAGAAACATTGTGTATTTTGATAGTTCAGTTAGTTTTTATGTTTGAAACTGAAACGTTATTTGTTTATAGAATATCAAAGGGACTGTGTGGTAAAAGACGATATGGTAATTATTGCGGAAGATTATAAACTTCGATAACTGTGTATTTACGTGTCAAATATTAACTTGTGCCTGAGTACAAGACCTCTTGATTTAAAACTTATTTTCCTGATTATTCTTGTGGTTTCATGCGCCGAATGATACATCGACATGCTACTGAATGAACTTCATTGACAGAAGAACCGATACTATTTTCATTGCGAGTTTTCGAGTGTGAAACGAGGTATAGATCATTCTGATAGGATTTGATTCAACTATAGAAATACGTAAGGAAATAACGGAGTGACTGTTTCATACCAGAGATCCCAGCTCCTGCCATCCTCAAAGAATATTAATTTTATGATTTTGTCTCAAAGACATTTGAAATCTGGGTTTCTATCTTTAAGTATGGACAGAGTCACTTCCCTTTTCCATTTCTTATTCCGTGATGTTTTTCGATTGACTTGCAGGCTATCATACTAGATACGTACGCGTATATCTTCACATCGTTTCTTTATAGAATTTAGCCGAGGACGCATTTTACTTGTTTGAAAAGTGTCGACCTTGAAATGTTAACTTAATTTTTTATTTCCGGTTATAAATTTCATTTTATCTTAGCTTTGTTTACGCAGACTGACTCGTCTTTGAAAAGGCAAAGAAAGATACGGAATCCCGTGCAACGTTAAGGTCATTTCAGATAGCCGTGACTTTATGCAACCCACACAGCAATAAATTGTTGAAGGTTATCGTCTTGCCAGGCGTGCGTACGTCAACTAGCAGTTAAATATACATCCTATTGTTTTTAAAGGAGCGTTTTCTAACACACTGAGTTGTAATGTAGATCCTTGTTTCGACATGCAGGATAACGTGTCAGAAACATATACATAATTCACTTAATCAGTACGACCTACGGTTAAAAGTCATCACTGAGAAAGAAACTACACCTACCAAGAATTTTACTAATTTGATCCTGGAGCTGTTTACAACTATATCAGTTTAAATCAAGTTAAAGAAGTGACTGAAATTGAATTCCTAACCATCCGGCAGAACTTCGTTCATTTGTGTGTGCTGAGAACTTTATCACGACGAGTTTTCACTGATTAAGGTGCCTCAAAAGACGCGTGCTTGCCTGGTAATCAGAAGGTTCACTGTAATCGCTTACGATTCGCGGCATCCCCGGTCGGTCCTCGCGACGTATGGTCGGGAATCACTGGGTTAAAATCTGATTAATAATGAGTTTCCATGCTTCTTGTAAGCTTGAATTAAGCTTATAATAATCCTGATTTAAGCTTATGATAAGTTTGTTTCAATCCTATAATCTTATTTTTAAGAAAGCTTATTACAATCTTGATATTTTAATTCTACTGTAATCTTATTTTTATATGAGATTGTAATTAATCTGTTTTGGGAATGGAATGTAACTAAAGCAGTTCCTCTACTCAAATATTTAAAGATGTAATTATGCCTATTCGAATAAATAAACAATTACGATAATATTTAGATTGATAATTTACAGATAAATCGATCACAAGTATTTTGATTAAGTACATACGACAAAGAACTAATACAAATATATTGACATATTGTATTCGTGTGCATACAGATTCAAATTAAAAGTAAACACACATTGACATGTCAGTGTTTGAACTTATACATGTTTCAGGGATGACTATTTATTGAACTCAGCTTCTGAGTTTCACTAAATATCTTCCCACGACAAGGCAGGATTACGTTTCTCGGGTATCTAACTAACTCTTTAACTTACAGAAGTCCCAAGTTCATCGCCTCAGTAACAATCGTTCGCCATTGGATTCTATCCTGGGTAACATCAAGTCAGTTTTCATTATGTTGATCTACATCTCGAAAATCCCTTCTAATATTGTCATCCCAACGATTTCTTGGTCTTCTCAACGGCCTCTTTTCCTCCGGCTTTCCAATCACGATGAAATATATTATCCGTTTTTCTCCCACCCGAGCGACATGACCTACTCTTCTTAGCCGTCGGGATTTCGTCGGGTGAATCGTACAGTCTCTAGAATTATTCATTATGCAGTGCTCTCCATTCTTCGGTGGGTTCGTCCTATTCCTGTCTATCAACATGCACGGCAGTGCATGAGCCAAGTTCTTCACGTCAGAAAACGTCAGCACTGCCACAAGCATGTTATACAGGAACAAGAGTTTATGGCAAAATCGACGATTTGGGGGCCCCGTAAAAAAAAGGATGTTAAAGATAGAAATATGAGCTTTTGCCGTTAAGGAGATATGGTAAATGTGTGCAGATGTGCAAAATTTCATATTCGTATCTCAAACTATGTTCTAGTTGTGGACCCCTGAAATTGCACATTTTAGGCTAACTGACTCACTCACTCACTCACTCACTCACTGACTGACTCACTCATCATATTGTTTAGGGTGTTTGGAGTAAGCTAGAAACATGAAATTTGGTATGAAGGTAGAGGATGATAAGTAGATAAAGGAAAAATTCCGATATTTTGAAAAGGTCGTCATCTTGGATTCAAAATGGCCGCCAAACCTAAAATTTTAAAGAATACACAGCCTAAATGACTAAAGCTAGAACAGTGAAATTTGGTATGAGACTACATCATCGATAGCAAATTAAGAAAACTTTTTAAAATTTTGAAAAAGTCGCTATGTTGGATTCAAAATGGCCGCCAACCCTAAACTTTTAAAGAATACACAGCCTAAACGGCTGCCGCTAGAATAACGAAATTTAGTTTGACAGTACAACATTATTAGTAGATTATGAAAATATTACAAAATATCTCTAAAGACGCCATCTTGGGTCCAAAATGGCGGACGTCATAAATCCATTTTCCACACTGCTTGAGCCAGAGATACGAAATTTGACAAAATGATGTATTATCAAGAGTAGTTTAGGAAAAAAAACAACGTTTTAAAAAAGTCACCATCTTTGATTCAAAATGGCAGCTGAAATACCATTTTTCACATCGTTCGAGATAGAGAAATGAAATTTGGTATGACAGTGTATCATCACGAGTATGTCACGAAAATATAAGAAAATGTTAAAAATGTGTCCATCTTTTATCCAAAATGCCCGCCTAAGCCCCACTTTATAACGACTGAAGCTAGAGAAACGAAATTTGATATGAAGGTGTACCATTACGAGTGGGATAGAATAAATTCGGCTCGTTTCCCCTAGTAGGGTGCAGTTCCCAGCGGGAGCCTGATTGCGATAAAGGAGTGCGCCCCAGCGAGGCCATCTTGGAATTCTGGGGCAAGCGCCCCAATGAGGCGAAGCGAGCATATAAATTACACAAGTGTAAAAAGCTGCGAAATACGAGCAAAAGCACCAGAGGTGCAAAATGTCCAGTCAACTCCTTCAATCTTAAAAAGTGATGAAATGGAATATGGATGAGCCTAGTTCCTCGAACCTAGCTCCTGCGTGTCCCACCAAGTTTTACTCGTCACAAACGTTAGCACTGCCAGGAACATGTTATACAGGCAGAATGTGGAAGTTTGCCCCATTCGGACGCAGCGCTCTGGAGTATGAGGGAATATCTGCATCATGGGGCGCAGTGCCCTGCAGATTCTGGTTGTGATAAAAGGGTGCAGTTCCTCCAAACTCCTCAAGTTCGATGTGCGGCCTGTCGTGGGATTCTTGGCGCAGCGACGCGAGCGAATCGAGGGGAGTATCAACACGCAGGGCAGTGCATGCAGCCGTGTTCCGCGTGTTACAAAACGTCAGCATGCTATACAGGAACAAGAGTTTATTGCGAAATCAACGATTTTGAGGTTCTGTAAGAAACAAGATGTTAAAAATTGGAATATGAAATTTCGAATTATGACGGTATATCATCCCTAGTAGATTACAAAATATCTGCAAAGACATAATTTTGAATCCAAAATGGCTGACTTCATAATTCATTTTCCAGACTGTTTGAACTAGCGATACGAAATTTGGCATAAAGGTGTATTAACAAGTGTAGTTTGGGAATAATTTACATTTTTGAAAAAGTTGTTAACTTGGATCAAAATGGCCGCACAAAAAATTTTTCCACACCATTCAAGCTATAGAAACGAAATTTGGTATGAAGGTGTACCATCACAAGTAGGTAACGGCAATGTAAGAAAAACTTTTTAAAAATAGCTCTCTTTAATTCAACATAGCCGCCCAAGTACCATTTTCCAAACCACTGAAGCTAGAGAAACGAAATTTGGTATGAAGGTGTACCATCACGAAAATGTTTCAATAAATCGATCAAACCACCGCTATGAGGGTGAAGCCCCCGAGGGAATATGGAAAAGGTCTGCACAGCATGGGGCGCTGCCCCCAGAAAGTCTGATTACAATAAAGGGGGCGTAGCCCTAAAAATTTGAAGTTGGGGCGCACACGGAATTCTGGGGCAGCACACCCAGCGAGGCGAACCCAGTATATATATATATACATATATACACGTATAAAAAGCTGTGAAATCCGAGTAAAACACCAGATGATGTTCGAGCCTTAGGGTTGGTGATGGTAGATTTTAGGGCCGCTAGCAGGAAGCAAATTTGCTATAAAGGTGTATCATCACAAATAGGTTACAATAAATATGGCAAAGCTTCCCTATGTTTCAATAAATATCTCATTCCCATGGGTGATGGGTATGGGGAAAGATCTGCAACATGGAAGCATAGTTTCCTGGAGAGTGGTTACGATAAAGGGGCGTAAATACCCAAAAACTCGAAGTTGGGGGCGCAGCCAGCTACGGAGGGCGAGGACCTAAACGAGGCCGAGCGAGC